>JBBPCX010069969.1:0-10968 GCA_037974365.1 Hydrocynus forskahlii | reverse complement strand
GTCTCTCTCTCAGTCTCTCTCTCAATCTCTCTGTGTCTCTCTCAATCTGTCTCTCTCTGTCTCTCTCTCCATCTGTCTCTCTCTCAGTCTCTCTGTCTCTCTCTCAATCTCTCTGTCTCTCTCTCAATCTGTCTCTCTCTCAGTCTCTCTCTCAATCTGTCTCTCTCTCAGTCTCTCTCTCTCTCTCTCAATCTGTCTCTCTGTCTCTCTCTCAATCTCTCTGTCTCTCTCTCAATCTCTCAATCTCTGTCTCTCTCTCAATCTGTCTCTCTCTCAGTCTCTCTCTCAATCTGTCTCTCTCTCAGTCTCTCTCTCTCTGTCTCTCTCTCTGTCTCTCTCTCTCTGTCTCTCTCTCTCTCTCTCAATCTCTCTGTCTCTCTCTCAATCTCTCTCAATCTCTCTCTCGCACTCAATCTCTCTCAATCTCTCTCTTTCTCTCTGTCTCTCTCTCTCTCTCAATCTCTCTCTCTCTGTCTCTGTCTCTCTCTCTCTCTCTCAATCTCTCTCTCTCGCTCTGTCTCTCTCTCTCTCTCTCTCAATCTCTCTCTCTCCTTCTCAATCTCTCTCTCTGTCTCTCTCTCTGTCTCGCTCTCTCTCTCTCTGTCTCTCTCTCTCTCTCTGTCTCTGTTTCTCTCAGTCTGTCTGCCTCTCTCTCTCTCTCCTTCTCAATCTCTCTCTCTGTCTCTCTCTCTGTCTCGCTCTCTCTCTCTCTCTGTCTCTCTCTCTCTCTCTGTCTCTCTCTCTGTCTCGCTCTCTCTCTCTCTCTGTCTCTTTCTCTCTCTGTCTCTCTCCCTCTGTCTCTCTCTGTCTCTGTCTCTCTCTCGCTCTCTCTCTAATATATGTGTGTGTTTACATGAGTTTAATTTAATTTGATGACCATTTTTAGATGAAAACATTGATAATAATAATAATAATAATAATAATAATAATAATGATAATAATAAATACACACACACATACAGTTTGTTATGAGGCTTGTTCTAATAAGACTACTGCTCCTACTACTACTACTACTACTAATAATAATAATAATAATAATGATGATGATGATGATGATTAGTAGTAGTTGTTGTTGTACAATAATAATATTAAATCTGTGACTACGCAGCAGTTACATGTTGGTTTAACGGTCACCAGGTCGAAGTCTGCACCGCCAACACGACTCTCATTATGTCACTGATTGGGTTTATCTGGAGGCTCAGCTGGTGATAGAAGTTCAGTTCAGCTGAAGTCCATCCCCACTTAGATAAACGCGCTGACGCCCCTGAGATCTGTCTGATTTCTGTCCTCTAGAAGACACTGCATCTGTCTGAGTGACAGCGGTGCCTCTCTGGTGGGACAGGGTTCTCTCTGGTGGGACAGGGTTCTCTCTGGTGGGACAGAGGTCTCTCTGGTGGGACAGGGTTCTCTCTGGTGGGACAGAGGTCTCTCTGGTGGGACAGGGTTCTCTCTAGTGGGACAGAGGTCTCTCTGGTGGGACAGGGTTCTCTCTGGTGGGACAGAGGTCTCTCTGGTGGGACAGAGGTTCTCTCTGGTGGGACAGAGGTCTCTCTGGTGGGACAGAGGTCTCTCTGGTGGGACAGGGTTCTCTCTGGTGGGACAGGGTTCTCTCTGGTGGGACAGGGTTCTCTCTGGTGGGACAGAGGTTCTCTCTGGTGGGACAGTATCTAAAGCACCACATTTCTGGGTTCTGTTTGCTGTTCCTGCACCCAGATGTCATAAAAAGGTTCTTTGACTGTGTTTCTCTCGGAGCGATGGCTGGATCGTCACTCTGAGCGGAGAAATCGAAGGCCCAGTCTTGTTTTTGTTCGTTTTTCTTTCTTTCTGTCATTTTCTGCCGTGGTTGAACCCCTATGGAGAGCAGCAGAATGGATCAAATTCGCATTTAAAGCCCCACTCGTGTCCCCTCCAGCGGCGTGATCAGGGGCGATCCGGGCTCAATGGCCAGGCAATCGGCCCGACGGGAGGCAGAACATTTTATAAAATAACCACCTACTTCTGCACAATCCGAACACTTCACCTCTCAGCAAGAGCCGGAGTACTCAAACCAACATCAGGGAGATAATTGGGCAAAATCAAAAAAAAAAAAAACTTGCTTAGCAACGCAGAGGGGGGGGGGGGTGGAGAGAGAGAAAGAAAGAGAGAGAGAGAGAGAGAGAGAAAGGCAGATAACGAGAGAGAGAGAGGGGCAGAGAACGTGAGAGAGAGAGAAAGAAAGGCAGAGAAAGACAGAGAGAGAGAGAGGGGGCAGAGAACAAGAGAGAGAGAGAAAAAGGCAGAGAATGAGAGAGAGAGAGAAAGGCAAATAACGAGAGAGAGAGAGAGGCAGAGAACGAGAGAGAGAGAGAAAGGCAGAGAAAGACAGAGAGAGAGAGAGAGAAAGGCAGAGAAAGACAGAGAGAGAGAGAGGGGTGCAGAGAACTAGAGAGAGAGAGAAAGGCAGAGAACGAGAGAGAGAGAGAGAAAGGCAGAGAACGAGAGAGAGAAAGGCAGAGAAAGAGAGGGAGAGAGAGAGGTAGAGAGAGAGAGCAAGAGAGAACGAGAGACAGTGACAGAGAGAGAGACACAGAGAGAGAGAAAGACAGAGAGAGCGAGAAACAGAGAGATACAGAGAGAGAGAGAGAAAGAGAGAGAGAAACAGAGAGAGAGAAACAGGAACAGAGAGAGAGAGAGAGGGAGAAAGGGAGAGAGAGAGAGGGAGACAGAGAGAGAGAGACAGAGAGAGAGAGACAGAGAGAGAGACAGAGAGAGACAGAGAGAGAGAGACAGAGAGAAAGACAGAGAGAGAAACAGAGAGAGAGAAACAGAGAGAGACAGAGAGACAGAAAGACAGAGAGAGAAAGAGAGAGAGAAACAGAGAAAGACAGAGAGAGAGACAGAAAAAGAGAGAGAGAAACAGGAACAGAGAGAGAGAGAGAGTGAAAGAAAGGGAGACAGAGAGAGAAAGGGAGAGAAAGGGTGAGAGAGATAGGGAGAGAGAGAGATGGGGGACTTCGACAGGACTTCTTTCAAGGATGTGCAGATATAACAACGCAAGATATATAAAGATTATATAACAATAACAATAATATATATAGATATATTCATGAGAAATGTCCCACAGAAAGAAAGAAAGATAAGAGCTGTGTGGGCGGGGTTAAGTGCTTAGGCGTGGTCAGGAGCTGTGTATGGAGCGGGGTTGTGGTGTTGTGGACCGTGCATGAGGCGGGGATGTAGTGTAATGGGCGGGGTTATGGTGTAATGGGCGGGGTTGTGGTGTTGTGGACATTGTAGGGGCGGGGTTATGGTCCTATGGACCGTGTAAGGGGCGGGGTTACACTGTTATGGACGGGATTAAGGTGTTATGGGCGGGAGGCCCGGTAGGGGCGCTGTGGTGCGGTGGTGTGATATCTCCACAGGCGCGGGCGGAAGAGAGTGTTCTGGACAGTGGTGTGTGATCATGGCGGACGTGTTGGATCTACATGAGGCGGGCGGGGAGGAGGATTTCCCCATGGACGAGGATGGGGACGGTACGGACACATTTTACACACATCTCTCTCCTCTGTACAGTCCGGGCTAGGGGCCGAGCCGTGTGGGTCCGAGGTTAACCCCGAACCGGGCCGGGCTGAGGGGCCTGCTGCCCGTGGCCTGACTCACACAGACCGCGAGAACAACAGGCCCCCCCCCCCGGTCCCCAGGACCCCAAACCCGGTCTCACATAGCACACGGGGCGGGAGACGGTTTAGCATTAAAATTCTCCACCTTAAACACTGCGGCCTCTCTCTCTCTGGAACCGGCTCCGTGTTTACGGAGGAACATTCAGAGAACCGGCAGCGAGCAGGACGAGCTTCTCTCCACTCCTTTCTACCCTCCTCTCTTCTCTGTTCTCTCTCCTTTGTTTTCGGTCCGATTAGAGAAACTGAGCTGTAAGGCCGTGTTGGATCAATTACACCACCCAGTGCGTGTGTGTATGTATATATGTGTATGTATATATATATATATATATATATATATATATATGTATTTGTATGTGTGTATATATACATATATAGTCACGTGTGAGCACAGCACGCAGTGGGGGGAGCAGTGTGTGTGTGTGGGGATGGTGTCTTTTTCCAGGGTACCTCAGTGGTGCTACAGGCAGTCCTGGGAATCGAACTCTCAGCCTTTTGATCGCAGGGACAACTCCCGAACCATCAGGCCACCAGCTGCCCCATATGTATACACATACAAACACATATGCGTGTGTTTGGATAGATAGACATATAAACTGCTTGTTTGTATCTGTGTGTGTGTGTATATACATTTTGTGTGTGTGTATATAAATGTTTGTGTGTATTTGCATATAATAAGCGAGAATAGTAAAATTGCCATCACTGACTGACTAAAACTTGTTCAGAACTGTTTTCCTCATCATGGACTGTTTGTTTTCCAGAGAGCATTCACAAGCTGAAGGAAAAGGCCAAGAAGAGGAAGGGTCGTGGTTTTGGGTCTGGTAAGATGCTTGGCTTTGGTGAAAAATGGCCCCTGTGTTTTTCCTGTATGGGTGTAATGTAAATACAGGGTTAACTGCCCCCTGTAATAAAGGCTGTTTTCTGTCTCCAGAGGAAGGAGCGCGGTCCAGAGTGAGAGAGGACTACGATACAGTTGAGCAGGACGGTGATGAGCCTGGACCACAGAGATGTGAGTATTTATGGGATCAGACCTTCAGACGTTTGGGACAGATTTGACGCAGCGTGGTCACTGTTCAGTTCAAAATATCTGCACAGTTTGAAAGTCAAATTTACATTAGTTTCCCTTTAGCTCATGTCACTTGGAGTCTAACAGGATAAATGTTCTGACAAATTCAGACTCAATCGCTGGAACTGTTAGCTGTGGATCACCTTTTTTCTGGGGTTTTAAAGGACAGTATATTTTATACTGTCAGAAATCTGTCTGTAGTGTAGGATGGGGTGCAAGTTGAGCAGTTGGGGTAGAAAATCGGTTGTCATGTAAATCAATTCATTTTTTCCCCATTTATTTATCTTATTAGACACCATCTCCCCTCCATACACCCAACAAAACAAACAACATTTAAAAAAAATTATATATATGTATATATTTATATGTATAAATGTATATATGAATTTGCAATTACACTTTTTTACTCATTTATAACCTGAATCTTTAATTTGAGGTGGAGAAACATTGTTTTTGAGAGGTAAGATAATGTTAGCAAGAGGTTGCATTTTATTATTACTGCCCAGACGAGCGAACAGCGTCTTGTTTCTGCATAGAAAGTAAATATTTTAAACATTAAACCGCATCAAAACATGGGATCAGTGTAGTTTATGCCACGACGGCAGCAACTGTTTTGTTAATTTGAAGTTAAAATTTATGCTGTTGTATTTAAAGTAGTTTTTGCATTGTTTTAAATGCTGCCTTTGATTTTTAAATGGAGTTTATCTGGAGTTTACTTTACCTTATTTATTTTTTATTTACATAGCTCTAGGTTTTAAAATTCCCCCAAAATTAATTGTAATTATAGAATCACAATACTATGAGAACCATAATAAATATTGAAACAGCAACTAGGTATCGTGATTATATAGTACTGGGGGGTCAGTGGTGTTTTCCATCACTAATAAGTGCCAAAAAACAGTAGAAATGAAACACAGGAGTTTGCCTCAGTTTTCAAACAAATAGTTTCTTCTGTTGTGCTTGGTTGGAATAAAAACCCCTCTAGATGTTCTCTGGTTTGGCCATTGGTCTAGGAAATAATAATTTTTATTTATAAAGCACAGTGTTTGATATTTGTCAAACATTAAACACTCCAAATTGCACCAACACAGGTTACCGTTTACTCTAAATCTGTTCAGTGTAAATCTGCTGAAGGGAAAGGAGGGCAGCGGGTGGAGTGTAATGTCTCTGTGTTTGCAGCGGTGGAAGGATGGATCCTCTTTGTGACCGGGGTTCATGAGGAGGCCACAGAAGAAGACATCCACGACAAGTTCTCAGAGTTTGGTGAAATCAAGAATCTGCATCTCAACTTGGACAGAAGAACGGGGTACCTGAAGGCAAGTCTGTCTCTCGGGCTTTTTTTAAGCTTTGGAGAAAAGAAAGATGTTCTTGGTATTTCAATTCAAAAGAGATTTATTCTCGGTTAAGTGAAACAATCTGACTAATTGTGAGGAAAAACCAAATAATGTCAAAAATCCTGCAAAACCCACAACCATGTATTTAAGAAAAGACTAACAGAACAGAAACCGGTGTGTGGGGGTGTCCGGTGTATGTTTGTGTATATGTTTACACCCTATTTGGTTTTTCCTCGCAATTATTAGTCAGATTGTTTCACTTTACTGGAAAGACCCACTCAGGCAAACTCAGTATTTATACCGGTGTCCACTAGGTGGCAGTTTTTACAAGAGGAAAAACAAGAGCACACTTTCCTTTTGTTGTTTCCAAATTTTCCTTCCAACACGTCTGAATCTGTACAGTGTTCACATGTCTCATATCTGACGCTTTTTCTGACGGCAAATACAAGAATTTAAGAAGTAGGATAAAAGAAAGCTACATTTAAAAGGCTGGCAAAAATATACAATCAATATACCTTAGGATATTATCCTAGAAGGTCATGCGTACAGTGTTTGTTTGTTTTTTTTGTTGTTTTTTTTTTTTGTTTTTTTTGAAGATTTGCCTAAATAAACTAAGAGGGAAAAGACTCAGTTACTGATTGAGTCTCTAATGTTAACAGTTTTACCATTAACACTAGTTAGTGACAATAGGTGGATGGACAGTCATCTGTGTGGTGATGTGGTGTTCAGGGTCTGTGATTGGTCTAAGTTGGTTTTGTATGCAGTTCAGTACTAATGCTACCAATTACATACTCAGAATTGAATCTTAATAATTATTCTGGCAGTTTAGATTTTCAGTTTATTCACCATTGCTTTTCTGTTTTTTTCTAACAGGGCTACGCCTTGGTAGAATATGAAACATACAAGGAGGCCCAGGCTGCCATGGAGGGACTGAACGGTCAAGATCTTATGGGTCAGCCAATCAGCGTTGATTGGTGCTTCGTTAGGGGGCCACCAAAGAGCAAGCGGAGGTGAGTAATCCGAACTAATAACAACTAACACAGAGACTATTCCAGGCTGAGGTGACTCATTTTATTTTCACAACCAGGATCATGTAATCAAGACTCAGTGCTTGTGTTTAGAGCCCTTTGCTGATAAGAGAACTTTATTTATCCCGAAGGAAGTTCTTTCGTCAGTAGCGTGCTCTGTGCAACAGGAGAATAAAATTAGACAATAGAAAGTGTTAAAAATGGACAATAAACAATAGTGCAACACAATTACACAACAGCGTTGTAACACAAATAACTAACACTGACACAGATGTACCAGCAGATCAGTAAGAAAGTGATTTGGTTTTAATGCAGCAAGAATAAAAATAGCCAAGTGGCCCCTGATAGTCACGCATTAACACACACTGATTCTTTCTCTCCATTTAACTTATTTAACCCATTCACCAAGTGAAGTAGGGGGCTGCCACTAACGAGGGGCGCCGGGGAGCAGTGTGTGGGGACGGTGCCTTGCTCAAGAGAACCTCAGTGGTGACACTAGCGGTGCTGGGATTTGAACCCACAACCTTCTGATTGCCGGGGCAACTCTCTAACCACTAGACCCCCAGCTGCCCCATTTAATAAATGCAATAGAATAGCAGCAGATGATCAATTCACAGATGAAACAGTTGGGTTCTATTGCACATGAGAATGGAACAAAAACTCAAAAGATCGCCTACAGAGCGGGGAGGAGTCTCACAGCCTTACTGCCACAGTCAGACAGGATTTCCTGTGGCGTTCAGTTCTGAATCAAGTTAAATGATCGTCCCTGCAGACGTGTGGCACTGAAACATTTAAGAAGATTAAACGTCTCATTAAACTCTCGTCCCGATGTTTACTGTCCTGTTTGTAAGAGAGGAGAGGTCTGTTACCGTGAAGTACCAAATAACTGCCTCCGCTCAGATCTCCGGACGTTCATTAAAAATGAAGAATTCGCTTGTTGAGGTGCATCTGCATGGAGGACCGTTTTAACTTGATTCAGAACTGAACGCCATAGGAAATCCTTCCTACCTGTGGCAATAAGACTGTGTGACTCCTCCCTGCTCTGTAAGTTTTTACAGTAAACCCCCAAAATCCACGAGGGTTACTTTCCAAGAGCACCCATGTATAGTGAAAATCCGCATTGTTGTGATGTGGTAAAAACGCCTATTTTTATAGTGTAAACCCTACATATGCCCCCAAATATGCTCCTTAAACACTTTAATTTTATTTTAAACTCATTACCCTTAAAGAAAACTCGTATCCGTACTGTACAGTTTACACTGAACTGCTGTCTCCCGGAGTGCTAGAATGTAAATACCGATGTTCCCCCTGTATAGAATGGACTGGAATTCATGCAGCATGTTTTTTTTTTTGGCTATAAGCAGGTAAATACATTAATAAATTAATTTAATTTACCGTAATAAAAATACAGAAATGCAAAACGAAAAACACTCGGGACGCTCCAGGCTGAAACTGTTCTGATGCTGAATTCTGGACTGCAGCCGACAGGATACGGTCGCTAAACTTACATTAATATTTGTGTGACAAAATAAGTCAGTTGTATTTTTCTTAATTTAGTACTAAAATTCATAAACATATATTGCCATGAAAAAAAAACACATAAAACGTGCAGGATATCTGGTTTCCCTGAATTTCCAGGGGTTTCTGCGAACAATTATTAGTTCGATTCTAAGAAAACTCAGAACCGCGACTTCGCGGGGGGGAACGCTGTATTCCTTTCTGTTCAGAACAGGACTGTGCAGACACCCCTGCTGAGAGAGTCCTTAATGCAGAACTCGTGTCCCTGTTTCAGATCTCAGACCTGCGTCTGTGTCCTGTATCTGTAATAAGATAAAACAATCCTTTATTAGTCCCCCAAGTGGGAAATTTCTGTTGTGGCAGAAAGTGGACAGAACAAAAGCAGGAGCAGCAAAAAACCCCAATAGAAAAAAGCTACGCAACAGTATAGAGTGAGTATACCATACAAATAATACAAAGTCGTTAATATAGACATGTGGCACTGAAGAGGATGAATGTATGAATAAAAAAACTGCATGAATTTAACCCTGCTGTTGAAAAGAGACTAGACACGATCGAATAGTCTATTCAAGACGCCGTATTGGTTATTCGAAGCTCCCACATGGTTTTTTCTTAAAAGGCGAAGAACCCCAGTCATGTTCTGTAGTACGGCCTCGTCAGTGAAACACATTTAACTTTCTTGTTCTGCTCTGAGTAACACAAGGCAGCGATTTTACTCCCAATAGTCTAGAAGACATTTTTAATAAGGTAGCACTACACACAGTTTTGGTATTGATTTAAAGAACCATATTTAGGTTATTTAGTTGTTAATGGTTTATTTAAGTCTCTTGTTTCTTGTCTCTTGCTATATTGTCTAACACCTATTTGCCATAACATAACCGTTGTTGTTGATCTGGCATTGCCTGTTTTCCCGCAGGGGAGGACGGAGACGCAGCCGGAGTCCGGACAGAAGACGCCGCTGATTTTCCACGACTTTTACTTTTTACAAAGCCGTGTAATTCGAAGGCAGCGTCGCTGCATGCATCGCTCTGATGGTTGTTACTAGATTTTAGTTTTGTTCCTTTCGTGTTTCGTGTCACAGAGCTCCTGTCTGTGTCGAGGAAAGACCCGCGCAGTAGCATTTGTAATATTAAAATTGCGTCGTCTGTATAGTAGCGGTTTCTTGGTTTTACTTAATTTTTGTACAAAAATTGAAGAAACTTTTCCTCCAAAACTAACAGGTCCACATGTCCTACCACGTGTAACACATTCTCTTTTTAAAGAAGCTCGTTTCTTCCAATAAAATTGTTTGGGGCTGAATGTTTCTCTCTTTTTTTCTCTTTTTTTTGTTTTTGTATTATGACTCACGTTCAATTGGCCATGCAATCGGGTCTTATCCTTCTTATTAAAACATTCAAGGCATAAGATGAGATAAACCTTTATTAGTCCTACATTGGGAAATTTGCATTGTTACGGCAGAAAGTGGACAGAACAAAGTTAAGAGCAGCAAAACATTAAGAACAATAGAAAAGAATAAAATACTATCAGCAGCACAGTATAAAAACTACACTACAATCTAGAAATATAAAACATGGACGTGTGTATTGGAAGATATGTGTATGTGTATATATCTATATATAATCTATATATAGATATATACACACATCTATATACATACATTTCATATATATAAATAAAATGTGTATGTAAACTCATAGTTAAGTATGTATGTACACTGAGTATATGTATGTATAAATGTACAGAGTGGATATGTAAATAAATAGAACATTGTGGATACACACACACACACACACACACACACACACAATGGAGTGACCAGCACCGACCAAAACAGTAACGCACAAGAAAAATTGCATATTTTGCCCACTAGTAATGGCACTCAAGTAATATTGCCCATAAGAGAAACTACCATGGTGTATTGGTTTTGTGTGTGTGTGTGTGTGTGTGTGTGTGTGTGCGCTCAGCTGCAAGGTCTGGTGTGGAGTCTGACCTGTGGAATCTCTCCGTCCCACACCGTGGGTGCCGCAGCCTGCCACTGAAGGAGCTGCTCAGTGCTGTCAGAGTCTCCTGCAGGGGGTGGGAGACGTTCTCCTGCATGGGGTGGGAGGCGTTCTCCTGCATGGGGTGGGAGACGTTCTCCTGCATGGGGTGGGAGGCGTTCTCCTGCATGGGGTGGGAGGCGTTCTCCTGCATGGGGTGGGAGGCGTTCTCCTGCATGGGGTGGGAGGTGTTCTCCTGCATGAGGTGGGAGGTGTTCTCCTGCATGGGTTGGGAGATGTTCTCCTGCATGGGGTAGGAGATGTTCTCCTGCATGGGGTGGGAGACGTTCTCCTGCATGGGGTGGGAGGCGTTCTCCTGCATGGGGTGGG
>JBBPCX010069968.1:0-10968 GCA_037974365.1 Hydrocynus forskahlii | reverse complement strand
CGGTGCATGGTATCGGCAGTTCACGTACGAATACGAGTACGAGTATTTTAACGAAGTATCGGCCCGATACCCGATACCGGTATCGGTGCAACCCTAATTGTATTCTCACCCTGAAAGGATGCCCATCCAGGGGAATCCAACTCTGCTTTTAGTCCTGTGTTTAGTTTTAAAATTCTTAGAGTATTTTGACGTAAAGCTGAATAATTTGATGTAAAGCTAAAAAAAAGATTATAAATAGGTTGGACATGTGTGGCACAAAAAATGGGCTACAAGGAGTTACAGAGCTGGGCCGAAGTTGTGATTGGCTTAGTTCATCAATAGCTGTTATCAAATTTGTTGATGTTGAAGCGGATGTTATCTACAGTCTGGGAGTAGGAGTAAGAGAGGAGCAGTAAGACAGTAAGGAGAGAACAGGAGCAGTAGCAAAATTTTCTGTCATGGAAAAAGTCATGTCTGACTGCAAAACCCAGGACAAAAATCCGAACAAAAATCCAAGTCTGGATTTGGAGTCCGGATCAGTGACAGAGTCAGGGGGCATTAGAGCAAACTGAAGGAACATTTTGGAAAAACTTGAATTAAAGTAAATAGTCCCTGGCTCTGCAGGCCCCCAGTCAGCCATTCCACCAGAAACAAAATCAGCTAGGAGATATTTAATCAATGAAAACCTGATTAACTAGAACAGTGATGGCTGCCTGTGTGTGAAATGCTGTGTTGAGCTGCTAACGAGAAATGTGTGGTGAAAGAGGGGGAGTGATAACTGCTGTGAAAACAATGCACACCTCTCCAGAAGGACAGCTGTGCTGAGATAAAACAGACAGCACAACTGCAGCTTTATATCAAAATCTTCTAATAAAACCATTTTAACAAATGTTGACTTGATTGCTCACTTAATCGAGTCAATTATCCAGTTCATAGGTTTTTTAAATCATACACTTCTTCATGAAAATCTATTCCAACAATACTGGAGAAAAGAAAATGCATAGTTCAACTATGGGACTAAACTATTATTTTACAAGTATTTTGTGATTGCTTTTTATGGCTGCTGGAGAAAATGGTTAATAAATGTCAGATTTGTTGTTGGCAGACTGACTTAAGTATAATCACTACTTTACAGGCATGGAGACAGTCAGTAGGGGTCAGACTCACCAGTCTTTCCTGTCCTTGTGGACTATGCTGACTAGCACAGGGTCTCCTCCTTTACCCATTGGCTCCCCCGCAGAGTCCTTGCAGAGAAGTGTGAACTCGGCCCTCTGACCCTCCACACCCTGCTGGACACCTGCAGGTCACAGAGTGCACTTCTACGATGACTATAATAATCCACAAAAGCACAGAGCACTGAAGCAGCATTAACACAGCATTAATAAGTTCTGTAGAAGAGGCATTAGAACTTATTTCTTTTGACATCCTGTTACTTTTATTGGTTGAAGTTAAGCAGAGTGAATGGATCCAGACTGCAAGCACGTGGCTTTCGAGCTTTGTCTTAATTACAGCTGCAGCTGTCTGACTAATTCTGGCTCCATAACTGTAGCTGCCCTCAGACACCCAGCCTGACCTGCAACTCAAATCTGAGCCTGTGGTTTCACAGCACGACCTTGTGGATTACCACATACTAAATATGTTTAAAGGATTAAGGTACATAAACATAACACCAGCATCTCCACTCATCAAACACCTCTCTTATTGTACTAAGGAGGAACTAATACACTGTACACACATGGCTGCTTTCCCAGACGTGGACAAAAGTCCAGTCTTGGATTTGCCGTAATAATGGTAAATTGCCACTGGACGTTTTGCTGACAAAACTGACACTTAAATACCTAGTGTGGTGTAGATAATGATGGGCATTTTTATGTTATGGGCACTTCATTTTAAGTGATTTGCTGGAGACAGAACTGAACAGTGTCAAACTCCAACAGGTCAGACTCCAAAACTCAGATTAAGACTAACACTAGACTAAAAAACGTCCACTGCCGAAGCATTAGCAATGCAGTTCGGACCAGAACCAAGTTTAATGCCTGAATGGGAAGACAACCTTTAGTCACATATGTTTCAAACCGCATTAACAACTTGACTCTGAAAGTATAACATTGGTGCAATATGCAGCAACAAGCTGATGACAAAGGATTTGATTCAAATGCTCCTCTAAAATTCAGAAACAACAGAAACACGAATGGAACATTGGAGCAAACATTCTATTTCTTCCCCAGATTTACAATTTACATGCCAACTACAGAGGGCTTACATGCACACATACTTCATTATTTTAACAGTATTACATTCTACTGAATGGAACAATAATTGCAATCTCTGTGCCATTTCTACTTGAACTCCACTCATTTGTAAAATAAACAAGCAAAACAATCAAATGCTTAAATTTCACACCAAGGTCTTAGTCCTTAAAACTAGGATTCTTGTTAGCGCCACATCTATTTACTTTTCACGCCTCCTGGGTTCATGTTAATAGTCTGGTTGGTGGCTGATCCTCTACAAGCTGAAACACAGCGAAGAAAACCAGGACTGACACCACCAACTGAAAAGTTGCCATGGTAACCAGGAATGTCATCTACTAGTGTTCCCAACATTCCATTCCCCCAGGCGTGCGCGTGCATGCACGTGTCTCCTGCGCCTGGAAAAGTCGGATGTTTAAACACACAACCGCACGAAATACCTGGTACATCAACTAAAGTGTTTTTTTATTTTCAAGAATGTGTTTTGAAACAAATCCAGCAAAGAATATGAAAGTGTGTCAGCATTATGTCCTCTAGAAGTGAGAGCATTTATGCCTGCCGCAGTTGCACCCTCTATAAGTTCTCCAGAGCTCACTGTATCCAGATCAGTATGAACGAGGGATCTATAGAGGTCTAAAGTGACTACACTTTAACTTGTGAAACATGTCCCTGTTGTCATGTGGTCGGTCTGTTTGCACTTTACGCTTGAGTAAAGAGTAATGCTTCAAAGGTAAACTAGACCTAACAGCCCACTTTAACTACTGTCCTCACCTTCTCCCTGGATGGAACTTCTGCTGGGGTCTACTGTCTTGGCATGCAGGACACCCACCATGGGGAAGCCATCCACCTGCCCAGCGCTTTCCTGTGGTAAAAAGTACATACTGCTACCATTGTCATGGCCAACCGTGGCTGGATGCGGGTCATAGCCACACTCCAGCAAGTTCATTATCCTCCTCATGGTAACTCCCTTGGTGCTGAGGATCTCTGCTTCTGAGCCACATGTGAGCAAGCGTTCGGCAAACTCCACGCCTCCTCGAGCGTCGGTCAGTGCCTGCTGCAGCTGGACACTCTGCAGGTTCAGCTGGTTGCGGCGCTGCAGCCTCAGCTCCTCCAGAGTGCGCAGCAGAGAGCAGCAGTGGGCCTCCACAGCACTGGCGTAGCCACGGGCAAAGGCGCGAATCTCCCCTGCCAGCACCTCAGTGCGAGTCTTTAGGACTTCCTTGGATAACTCCACACGCCTCAGCGCCTCCTCAAGGCGATCGAGACGAGGCCGTAGACTCCCAGAAACCAACTCCCGGATCCGATCACCATGCTGGTTAATGACGTCATAAGTAGGCCTGCACTGGTGGTCCCGGTGAAATGCGGCAGCACACTCTAGGCAAACAGCAAGGTCACAGGGCTCACAGAAGAGACGGAGCTCCTGATCCGGATGTAGCGAGCACAAGACAGGCCTCAAGAGACGACCTCTTGACTTTAATTCCTCCAAGCTATGGATAGAATGACTGGATGTCCTCTTCTGTCTCCTGTAAAGAACAGCTCCAATTATTTATGTACTTACTTAATGCTATAAGCCAAGGCTGTCATTCTCAGGTCCTGGATGGTCACAACCGGGGAAAAACCAAGGTGGCAAGAGATCTCGAAAGGGCCAAGCCAGTAACCTTTGGTTGTTGTACAACCTTAAGGATTGTCATAACACCCCTCTTTAAATGACTGGGACAGATCAGCATGAAAAAGAAAAAATAAGAGTGGAGCAGGTTTTTTTTATAGAAACAGTAACACATATGCCCCAGTGGCTTGTGCCGAAGGTACACTATATGGACAAAAGTACTTAGACACCTGACCATTTCACCAACAGACATTCAAATACATAGAATTTGGAGTGGGTCCCCCCTTGCGGCTATAGTAACTGCCACTCTTCCATTTTAAAGTGTTTAAAGCCCATTCATTCTGTGCAGAGGATTTGTGAGGTCAGGCACTGATGTTGGATGAGAAGCCCTGGCTCACAATCTCCATTCCAGTTGAGGGAGATTTAAAGGTACACACTTTGGGTTAAATACAATTTTTTGGCTTCCATTAAAGTTTAACATAGGATAGGTGATCTCTTTAAATTGTTAGAAGGAGATTTCTGTTTGGGTGTGAACAGGAGTACCCTGACCATGTGGCCATAAGCCTTTGTGAAGTAGCCTGAGAGAATTTAAACGTCAGGATGCTCCCGAGCAATATAGTAATAAAATAGCTTACTCAGTAGTACCCCTCCTTACAGCAGCCCCCATCTTCAAAGCAAAAGGTATATCAAGAAGTTTGGAGGAGATTGTGGCACAGGCCATAAAACCCCCATGTTACAGGGGCATGCACAAGGAGAGGACAAAAGGAACAGGAAAACGGAAAACTACAGAGAAAGATTTGAACATCCAACTCAATTCCTAATTGGTTAAGAGATGTGATGTAAAGAAAAGGGGTGTTACACTATGGAAGGCTATATAATTGAACTGAAATGTCAGACGATGAGAGGAGGCCTGGCCTGCCACTCTCCTGGACTGCTCTTCTTTATTTTAATAAAGTAGAAAAGCTGCATTTCTCCCCGACTGCATTTGATTTTTAAATTAATGTTTAGATTATGTATTTGTTCTATTTTAGCTATGACACAGTTTATCCCAAAGGTGCTGATTGGGGCTGAGGTCAGGTTTGGGCCAAGTTCCTCTACACCGAACTCATCCAACCATCTTTGTACACTGGGGCACAGTCATGCTTGAAAGGAAAAGGTTCTTCCTCAAACTGTGTCCACAAAGTTTTCCAGCATGGTGTTGTCTAAAATGTCTTGGTGTAATGAAGCATTAAGATTGCCCTTCACTGGAAGTAAGGGGCCCTAGCACGAAATCTGAAAAACAGGTATTTCCCAATACTTTTGTCCATATAGTGTACATTTACCCTTATTTCAAATACATTAAGGGACATGAACACATGCTCATACTGACCTGTGAGCTTGGCTACAAAAGTCACAGAGGTTAACACAGCACACTTCACACCGCTTCCCGGCGTTACTGTCACTGCACAGGTCACACAATACGCTGTCCTCCATCACGAGGGTCTCCATGAACACCTCGTCCAGGGCCAGGTGGTCGGTGGTCAGCCCGTCCACGCCTGATGAAGGCAGGTCCACCTCGGAGTCACACTCGGGACACAGAACCGTCACTGGGAGTGGGCTGCGTCCCAGACCCTCATCTCCAGACCACGGCTTCTTAGCCCCAGCTCCCAGAGCAGAGAACGGCTCGATCTGCCGAATACAGTCGGCACAGAAAGTGTGCAGGCAAGGGAGGATTTTGGGCTCCCTGAACAATCGGTCACAGACTCTGCACATTGCTCTGGAGTTCAGAACAGTCCCCTTCCCTTTAAACACGAGTTTAGTCTTAATCTCAGACTCCCCGTTGAGCTCCTGAGTTGTTTTTCCTTCTCCGAGTGACATGGTAACCTTAGTATCCTTAGTAACGTTAATACCGCTCTGTTTACAACCAGTGTGGCTCCAAAAACAAAGCAAAAAAATTGAATAATCTTTTTAAAAAGACCACAACAAGCAATGTCGAAAAACCGAACGACTTTCTACACTTACCGGTTGCCTTCGCTCAGTGTTTTAAGTTGCTGTAATGATAAAAACAGTCATAGTAAACAATGCGGTGAATCTCCACCTCGAAGAAAAAGTTTTAGCGAGTTGAGAACGTTTCTTTCGACCAATCAGAGAGCGCGGATGGGTTTGTGGGCGGAGTTAAAGCTCAACCAGAGCAGTAGTGTCCCCATCTGCTGGACAGACAGACAGGGCTGTGTCCCAAATCCACCAAAAACCACTGGATGAGTAACTTATGCAGAGAAATGTTGTTATTGTTTCAGAAATTATTCATTGTATAGTTCATTACATGTATAACTGTGTATCTGACAAACATCTTGAATCCTGAAACTGTGCTGGAAGCCCGACTTTCACAATCAGAAATGAAGAATGATACCACACATACACTATATGTGTAAATTGATCATGTAAATTACATTATCAGTCATACTTGTTTTTTTGTGTGCTTAACTCTGTGTTTTTTACGACCACAGTGCAATTAAATAAAAACAAATGCATTTGAACTCACATCTGACTCTCTTCTTCTCCACTGTGTTGGCCGTGCTCGAATCTCTGGAAATCGCTGTAAAGGCCACATCCAAGCGCCCTTCGCACGGAGGGAGCTTTAAAGTGCCGCTTTAAACGCCAAAATGAAAAAAAAAAAACACAATAATAATAACAACAACATCCTAAAGCATCGTGGGCACGGGCAAATGAGTACCCAAGGTAGCATGAACACATCCCAGAATTAAAACCAACTGTCAAATAAGATCTGGTTATTGGTCTATATTTTATCAAAAATGGCAGACGATCAGCTCGTTTTACAGAAGTCATCTATGCTTGTAATTTATCATTATTTAAACATTTTTGATTTCAGTTAGCATTTGACTTACTGCTGAGCTACCGCTATCTTCTCAACACAGAACAGCATTAAAAGGTTAAACACTGCTGCTATATATTTAAAGGCTTTATCCTCAAGTTCCTGTCCTCTAGAACCTTATAACTGCTTCTTGTTCATTCAGCACATCTGTGCATGCAAACTGCTTTATTCAGCCAATGAGCTGCTTTGTTTTCCAGCCAGTCAGCACCCAGCAGCCATAAGGCTCATGTCCTACAGTGCAAAACTCGTTTGCATTAGAACAATGATTTTCCATGTTGCTCAATTTAAAGGACATTCTGCTTGAATGGCTATAAACATATGTAACATTTTTAGATATTTAGCTCAATTCTCTCCCATGTACCTCTGAAGTCATGAGTCATTTGTGCCCACAGGGCCAGTGCATTCATACAGGTGAAATAGGCAGCATTTTACAAAGGGCAGCAAAACCTATACCCTAGAATCTGATTATCCAATCTGATGCTCCCAATACCATTGGGTTAGCGTACTGTCAACACTATTGGATCAGAGCACTGTGAACAGCTGGTGGATTTGTAATTCAGAATCACAGTAACACCGAGGAGGCTTTTTGGTGATGTAGCATTTTGGTACTTTTGACGGATCATTTTGGTATTTTTAGGTCTAATGTACATACAGCAAAAAGTATTTGGATATTACAGAGAACACCAGGTAGTTCTGGTGCTCCCAGTATGAGCCTGACAACACATCTTCAGAGGTCTGTTCATTGAGAACTTGCTCAGGCGTGCCCTCCAGCATTTTGCCTTTATGTTTCTGAAGGAATAGGAAATGGCCAGGCTCCTATTACACTTTCTTCAGTGAATTCCCCCAGTATTTCATTAATCTAGTCACCCAATGATATATTCAGGTCACTCACTTTTGTTCTGGATTGTGTTACTGAGCATGAAAGGAACAAGGACTCGAACTGACACATCCATGGAGGAAGAATAAAAAACACAGATCAGCATTACTGACGTTTATTAACTGTCATCTTAGAATGCAGTGTGCAAAAGCTGTGTTTATCCTCACCAGTGCCATGCCAAGGCAGTCAGTCCACAGGTAAAAAAAATCAGTAAAGTGCTTTTTGGAGCAGTCCCTGTAACTAGTGTACTGTATCCATCAATCTCAGGAAGAACGTCACCAAGCCAGCAGGTAGAGAAGGAGGGGGGTGGGGCCAGCTATATGTAGAAGCAGCATTTTTGGTGAAGAGTTGGTCTGAAAGTATGATTGGCTTAAAACTCCATCACCTGAAGAGTAAAAATAGCAGAGAACAAAGAGCAATTTCTTATCTACCCTATGGATTTGAACTTTGTCTTGTATGATTGCACTCAAGTGCTCTGAGGTCATTCTTCCACCGAATCCTGTCGTCTTGACACATTACTTTGTTGATTTGACACAGTTGCTATAGCTGCCATAGTATCACTGAATAAGGACAGGTTGGTGTCATCAGTTATGCACTGGCTTGTGTAAATGTTGTCATTGCGGGCGAGTGCTAGTGTTTCATTTCATTTGTTTTGTCTGTATATTTGTGCTTGCTGGTACAGCTTTAACCACAAACACATTTTTTGTACGTACCTGTTGCTACAGAGACAGATTTGATGAGGGAGTTCTGGATGATACAGGTGTATTTCTGAGAACTTCTCAGGGGGCCTTGGAGGTCGCTCACTACTTCCACGATTTGGTCTGAGGTGGTGTTAAACTGGGTTTTGCTGTCTAGCTTTTCTCCATTTTGGTCTAACCAGCTTGCATCAGGTTTGGGCTCCCATCTCCGAGCTACAGCTCTCAGACTGTTGTTCCACTTGGAGATGCTGGGAGCTGTGTAGACTGCAAATGGAACACACTGATATCAACAGGTGTAGAGAGTGGTATATCCTTTTAAGCTAGATACAGTATTGTGCAACAGCCTTGAGGATTTGAGAAAATAGTATGCAAAACAGTTCATTTATGCAAAGCAAATATTATTTAATAATTAAATACAAGTGTCACTGTGAGTGTGTTAGCTTAACCATTTTCCTTCCTCTCCCTAAAGATCACCAGCATTTAAGGTTGTCGTCTGACAGCTAGTTCAGCAAATCACTTCGTCATTAAGTTGAAACAGGTGCTGTTGATGGAACTGAACAGATCTATGCGCTGACTGTAGTGCAGTGAGAAACCAGCAGCCAAACCCGTGTTATTGTAACTGTGTTCCTCTTAGCAAGATACAGTGTAAATTTTAGTTTACTGGATTTACTTATTAAAGATGGAAAACTGACATCTCTCCAAACTGATTTTAACTAAGTAGACGATTACTTCTTAGGTAAAGCAGTACATAAGTCCTTAAGTACTTAAGTAGTAAATAAGCAACAAAGGTTAACATTTTCTAGAAATGTGTTATTTATGTTTTTTTTCAAATATAAAAGTAAAATAAAAGACGGTTAACATTAAGAGAACTTGCTTTGCAGTAAATAACTTTTTACAAACAAAAATGTACTGTCTCACAATATAAATATGTATGCCGTGGTAAAGGGTGCCAAATCAACCTGTACACCAACATGTACAGTGTCATACGTATTTATCTTTAACTTAAATCCTTAAAACTTGAAAAGTGAAACTGACAAAAAATGGAAGCACTTAAAATTATGACCATTTTCCATTTCCATTCCAGCTCTTCCCTGAAGAGATTTTATGCAGCGTGTGGTAAAGACCAAAAGTCACTGAAGATGTTTTATGCAAGCAGCCATAGAGCTCTAATTCCCCAGCCTTGGTCTCGTTAGTGGGCTGTGCAGGATAAAGTCATCATTCATCTTCATTTAAATGTTATTAAGAGTAATATAAGAATGATTCATTGTAAACCAAGCATCATGAACCAAATTGAATCATGAGCTGAGTGTATTAATACACCATTAATACACACAGATAAATAAAGAGTTTCTTACCACCCACTCTTAGGTCAATGCTGACTCTGCCCCAGACTCCGGGAGCACTCACACTGCACAGATACACACCTGCATCCTCCTTCCTCACAGTCATCAGGAGTAGGGACGCGTTGCCCCCAGCAATAGCGTCTGTGAAAAGCCGGACCCTGCCTTTGAACTGAGAGTTCTGCTCTTGTAACTGCGCTGCTTTGTTCTTGTACAGATAAACCAACCCGGTGAGACCTTTTTTCTCCCAGGTGATGATCACATCACCAGAAGGTTTGCTTCCAGTTTTACTAAAGAAGTTGCATTCCAATACCACATCCTCTCCTAGATTGCCCACTGGAAAGGGGTCTTTAGTTTCCACAGTGCCCTGGGATGCTTAGAAGCACACATAAACATACAAAAAATAAGATATTATCAATGACACAATAATACAGTAATATAATACAATAATAATTTAGAAATACTGAGACACTGATAAGAATGCTGGACACAGAAAAACACCTCACACTTATGAGTTAGACAGAGATGTTCAGGGCGGAAAAGCTAACCTGAAAATGCAATAGCCAGAAGGAGAATTATGAATCCTGCACACACCACTATAAGGACAATCATGCTGCAAAAGAAAAAAACGTTATGTCAAAATAACCAACATTTTTCTGTAAATTACAAAAAAGCGCTGTAAGTCTATAATCATTTTAAACTGCATTATAATTGCCATAGTTCTGTAAACCCAAATATAGTGCAGTCAGTGCAAGTATTCATTTGTAGAAAGATAACCTCCAAAAGATGATTTGTCCAATAGAAGCCATGATGCAGTCATCTACCGTCGATTCTGCGCTGCAGATCTAAATAAATAAATCCATGTGTTTTTCATTCCTGACTGGAACATGATTCATTCCTGACTGGAACATTCTCTACTGTAGGTCAGCTTCCGACTGCTGATCTCACGCTGGCCTCGTTCCTAATCTCAGCCTGAAGCCAGGGAGTAACACCTGCCCCTTCTGTCAATATTGTCATTGAGAGGCGTGTTCTGACACTACTGATAAAGCTCAGGTGAAATGGCTGAGGAAAGCTGTGTGTTTTCTAGATGTCTGGGGCATCTCTTAATTCTGTACAGTAAAGACCTCACTGAGGGTCTACCCAAGCTTCGCAGAACAGCTCTAGTAGGTCCGGTCATTCATACATTTTATAAGGGTAACTTGACAGAGGAAGAATGGGGTTTAGGGATGGAGAGAGCAGCATATTTAGTTATGAGAGAAAAAAAAATTAAGGAAAAATGTAAAGTTTGACCTTTTAGGTAAGAAATCCCCCAGACAAGTGAACACACCCCCCAACATAACCGCCCCC
>JBBPCX010069967.1:0-10968 GCA_037974365.1 Hydrocynus forskahlii | reverse complement strand
GGGCTCGGACCTGGACTCTGTAAAGCTGCTTTGTGACAACCTGGTTGTAAAAAGCGCTATATAAATAAAACTGAAAAACTGAATTGAATTCACGACACCGGGGCCGTGGCACTCAGTACTTATTCAACTGGGAAGGCTACGGTCTGGAGGAAGGGTCTTGGATTCCCGGGCGGTTTATTCTGGATCCTACCCTCATCCAGGACTACCGTCGCAGGGTATCCTCTCAGCCTGGGCCGTCTGCTGAGGGTCCTGGAAGGGGCGGTGCTGTCACATGCACCAGTCAGGTGACGCGCAAAGGTCACAGGAAATGAGTGTGTCACAAGGTATATAAACAGGAAACAGGTTGATCCAGATTGCTCATTCATTGAGTCTCAATTCAGTGTATATAAATATAAAAATATAATGTTTTTTTAAACACACACCTATGAAAACAACATATGGGCATTGCAGACCCTGGGGGTAAAATGATGCGAACTGCTATCAGGTTTTCGGGGGATGCTGAGGTCTTATTTCATATTGGAATGGGATACACAGCAATTTAGCAGACACTTTAAAGCAAGGGTGTCAATGCGTTCTCCTTCTCAAACACATTCACTAAACCTGACAATTAACTGGGGAGGTGAACCAGGTGTTTCTGAGCAGGGAAATCACCAAAACGTGCTGGACTCCAGGACTGGAGTTTGATACCCCTGACTTAAAGTGTGATTCCACATACGTGGGCAGCACCCCAATGTTGAATGCCAGTGTTGGGAAGTTGATGCATATATTTTTAAAAGCTAGTATAATAACAATTAAAAAAACATAGGTAATGTATATTCATATGAATATTAGTATATTTAGTAATAATTGGCATATATATATAAGTATGAAAATAAATAATCAGGATTGTAAGAAATGGATTGTGTATACTAAACCTGTAGAGTCAGATTTTAAACAGTCTCTTTGGGGAACATACTAATGTGAAAAAACTGCAGCACAATATTAAAGCCACTGACAGGTGAAGTGAATATCATTGATTATCTCATCACAATGGCACATGTCAAAGTGTGGGATATATTAGGCAGTTCTCAGAGCCGAGAAGATAGTTCTTGGAGTTGATGTGCTGGGCGAACTTAAGCATCGCGTAATGGGTGAACAGAATGATCTGAGTGGCTCTGAAAAGGGCCAGATTGTGATGGCTAGACCACTGGGTCAGCGCTTCTCCAAAACGACAGGTCTTGTAATGTGTTCCCTGTATGCAGTGGTTAGTACCTACCGAAAGTGGTCCAAAGACAGATAACTGTTGGAGCCTGAGGCTCACTGGTGCACATAGGTAGTGAAGTTTAGCACATCTGGTTCAGTCCCACACAAAAGCTACTGTCGCACCAATTGCTGTGTTTGTGGAGTGTAGCCACAGATCGGTCAGAGTACCCATACGACTTCTGAAATCCACCAAAAACACCTACAATGACCAAGTGAGTCTCAGACTCTCATGGAGCAGTGGAAGAAGGTTGTCTGGTCTGATGAATCAGGTTTTCTTTTACATCAAGCTGTGTGTGTGTGTGTGTGTATGTGTGTGTGTGCTGCTTACCTGGGGAACCTTAATATTGTTGCAAAGCTAGGACACCCCTTCATGGTAGCAGTATTTTCTAATGGCAGTGGCCTCTTTAACCAGGTCTCACTACAAAAATAGTTCAGGTTTGAGGAAAATGACAAAGAATTCAAGGTGCTGACTTAAATTCCTTAAATTCCCCAGATCTCAATCTGATCAAGAATCAGAAGGATATGCTAAACAAACTAGTCTGCTCCATAGACTAGTGTTACCACAGCACCTCTTCAGAGGTCTTATGGAGTCCACGCCTCGATGAGACGCAGCTGTTTTTGTCACACAGTGGTGACTTACACAATATAAGGCAGGTGATTTTCTGTTGTGCTTCATTTCTGTTGGGTGTTTTTTGTAAATAGTTACATTTAAAAGGAAGATATCTATAAACACTGGGAAAGCATTGTAATACACCAGGGAATCTTCCATAAAATTATATATTTTGAAAATGAAAACTAAAGCACATGAATTTGTGTGTCAATCTGGAAGTTTTGATTACATGCACAGATCAGTCTTATGTCTCAGTACAGGTATGTACATTCATAGTTCAGGAGTGGACAGTAGCAGTATTAAGTAATAGGCATGCTAATGTTTTTTGCTGCTTTTTTGAAATAAATGCCTTTATAGGATCAGAGTTCTTAAACGCAATCACCAGATACAAAGAGACCAAGGATGTGATTTACTCTGATGAGTTTTGACAGAAAGTAATCCACATATTTGGAGAGACTGAACACTAACCAACTTAAGTCAAATGCAATGCCTTGCACTGCCTAATTCAGCAGGCGCTCGTGTGCATCTATTTTCGGCCTCTTCTCTGCCGTCTCCCTGCTGGTGGCGAATGGTAAATTACCGCAGTGAAGTCTGACCTGATCTCTCCACTGCCACTCAAGGCTCTGATCAGACGAGGAAAAAAATAACTTTTGGAGTGCTTAAGCACCCAGCTAGAGGGCAGGATGCTTGCATTTCGAATTTTCCATCCAACAGAGTGAATATGTACAACGCAGGCATAAATGGAAAACAGATGCTTCGTGGGAAATATTTTAGCACACTGAGTCTATGGGGCCAACAAAAAGGCAAGCAGGAGAGACTGTCTCGGAAGACTAAGCTGGACTGATGGGAAGAAAAAGGAAATCAGGACTGGACTAGAAGGACGGGCTCTGAGAGGTGCAGAGACAAAATTTGTATCTGACTCAAGTGTGTTTTGAACTCTGAGTGGTAGAGTTCGTATGGCTGCACTGATCGGTCTAAAAACGTAATTGGCATTCCAGTTGGTATCAGACCTTTAATAACATAAACAACAAAGGAAAAGCTGCAAATAAACACGTAAAGCAGATATTTTTTGAGAGCAAACTGTCTCAAGGCTGGATTTTGCCGTCTTCAGTCATGTTTATCAGGTATTCCGGCTTATGTAAGAGTTATCAGTCTCTCAGTTCTGCTGTTCTAAAAGCTACTGCCTCCATCCGCTCAGTGGGGGGGCTGAGGCTGCTCAGCAGGGGAAGGGGGGCACAGGCGTTTTGTCGCCTGCAGCAGAGAGGCACCATGCTGGGTAAGACGCAGGCTGGTCGTCCTTCTGTGCCCTCCATGCTCCTGTACCTCCTGAGCGCCTACTTCTTGTGACAGGGGCTGTACTGTCGAACAGGGTTCAGCTGAGGTCGATGCCACACAAAGAACAAACCTGCAATCACACAGAATCAGAGCGGCTACATGAGGGGGTGACCGGGCCGGTAATTTGTCAAACCTGCACAGCCATTTTCTGATTTTCACATAAACACAGTGGGATTTGTATTCCCTGGACCACCACCCTTTCCAAGATACATAGATAGATAGATAGATAGATAGATAAATAGATAGATAGATACATAGATACATAGATAGATACATAGATACATGGATAGATAGATTGATAGATAAGAAACCACCCCTCCACCCTCCTCCTATTATGACAGGAATGTGCTGGATTCTGTCCTAGATGTGGTGCAATATTCTGCATCCTTCAATATGCCAATCAACAATGTTCAGCTCAGGCTGCTGACCTCATTGAGAGGGCATGATTCCCTGCCAGCTGGAGAGAGAGATAACATCAGAAAACAAAAACAGAGGTGAGTGTTGAAACAAGGGGAGAGGGGTGAGTCATTCTGCAGCGAGTCGTCATCAGAAAGCCAGAGGTTATCTTCCCATCTACTCTGCTCCATGAGGGTCAGCCTGTTTACAGGCCTGCGGATGTGCCAGGGATATAAAAAATAAACAAAAAACAAAATACAAACATCTGATTTACACATGGGATGAAAGACAATAAGTTCAGTTCATGTCAGATGACTTCTATATTTCAAACACAAAAAGCAGCTGAAATATATAGTGCTGCTTTTGGAGAACAAAACTTTGTACAAATGCAGGTCCATTCATCAAGGAATGTTCACACAATGTAAGATCCATCTGCTCTTTTTTTTAAATGATGAAAATATAAAACTGAAATCATTACTGTGGTTTTCAAGTGATAGTGATAGCGTGCAAAGTCATATACCATGCATGTCATGACTATATGTCTTCGTACAAAGTCCCAAGTCCCCCCTCTTCAGGAGACCATGATGTGTGTTCCTCCACATTTAGACTTTATTTAAGTTCATGGCAGTTGTCCAAAAAAAAAGCTTATCTTAATTTGAGCACAAGGTCAAAGTTTTTTTTGCATGTACTGAATTTCTTTTAACTGTTAGCTCTGATGACACAATGCGATTCATGGCGAAGATTTGCTGGTTATATTTCTTTTCACAAAAAAAGTTCTGTCCTCAGTTCACACTGTTATAGAGTGTTTTCACCATTTTGAAGTGTTCCAAAATGTTCTCAACCTTTTGCAGTGCTCAAGAATGTTCTTCTCCATTAAGTAATTCTAGAATGCCCCCATTCACACTGTTCTCAAATGGTTCCATCCTTTTTACTGTGTTCTAGAATATTCTCGCCCTTTTGCACATGTTGTAGAATGCCCCCGTTCACACTGTTCTAGAAT
The DNA here is from genome assembly GCA_037974365.1 of Hydrocynus forskahlii. Classification (NCBI taxonomy): domain Eukaryota; kingdom Metazoa; phylum Chordata; class Actinopteri; order Characiformes; family Alestidae; genus Hydrocynus; species Hydrocynus forskahlii. The sequence goes on along the minus strand of JBBPCX010069967.1, from coordinate 6,385 downwards.
GTCCCCCTCCTTTTCACAGTGTTCTAGAATATTCTCTCCCTTTTGCAATGTTCTTGAATGTTCTTCTCCATTAAGCAATTCTAGAATGCCCTACATTCACAGTGTTCTAGAATGTTCCCCTCCTTTTTTATGGTGTTCTTGAATATTCTTGCCATTTTGCAATGTTCTAGAATGTTCTCCTCTATTAAGCAATTCCAGAATGTCCTCCTCCTGTTCCACTGTCCTAAACTGTTCTCCCTATTCTCAGTTCTGCCCCAGTTTTACCGTTACAAAACACACTTCTCTATTTGCAGAGTTCTTAGAATATTCTCTCCTAATCGCTCTGTTCTGCTGTATTCATACATTCCAGAATGTTCTCCTCCATTCACAGTGTTCTAAAATGTTGTTGTCAATTCAGTGTTTTCAAATATTCTCCCCTATTTGAAGTGTTCTAGAATATTCTCTCATGTAACTAGAAATGGCATAACTTGTTCTCTCATAGAAATGTCTTAGAAATTCTAAGCATAACATATTTGTGGAAGATATTTTACAAAACATAAAATATGTGAAGGGCTTCTGCAGGGCACCACACAATTACACAGGTAATTACACAGTTATGTAATGAATATGTAACTTAGTTATGTAAATGAATTACATTTACATTCTATTCATTCTGGCAATATTAAGGCTGCACTTTTTAATCTCTCCACTTGTTTAATGTCACAAAATGGGATAAAAATCTGGTAAACATGCAAATGTGCTTTTTTTCATTCGGCAAAACAGGATAAGTTTACAACAAACAAATAAATAATATAAAATACATTAGTTGTATTATGCAAATAACACAAGTTTTTTAGTACTGCAACAACTTTGAGCCTACAGAATTATTTTCCAGGAACACTGCTCTGGAACATGTGGAATATCTTTGTCAAATGCTGGCCACAGAATACTTGGAAGAGGGCACTTAGTTTAAAAGTTAGTGACCCTTTTCCTTGCCAGTTCATTTCCCTTGAGTCGATTGGCTGGTCACTTCTTCAGTCTAAATTTTAAACACAGTTTTTTATTACTTCCAGCAACCAGACGGCAAATAGCACAGAAATGTCTTCAACCTAAAAACTTCACACAGTCCTGGACACAAACACATGGGAACATCAACTACCCTATATTTTAAACTTTAACAAAGTGTCTTTTTAATTGCCATTCTCAGGTCAATTCTTCTAAAGCTCTGTTCTTTGAAGGGTGAAGTGAGTGGAAATCCCTTTTGAAACTGGTATTTTTTACAATGGGTCAGATGATGTTTAGATCTGGCGAGAGGGAAGGCCGGGGAAGACTTAGGGAATTCATGAGGCCGCTTTTAAATTTGTTTACCAGTGTGAATGGGAGCAGTATCTTATTAAAGTATGAAACATTATATGGGAACAGAATTTATACCACGGGGTGCAGCTGGTCCTATAAAATGGCCTTATATTATATGGCTGTTATGAGAAAATGAGGAACAGTCATGGACCCTAATGTGTCTCATGGGATCCACAGTCATGTTCGCCAAAAATATCCTTTGGTTTTCTAGACTTGGGCGCATGTTTACAGTTATAAAGGCGCTGTCAGATTGTATTGTGTTTTTTCCATTGCTCAGGGTTCCAGCTCACCTTGAATTCATGAACAATAATGTAAGTTTTTAGATATTTTATCTTTGCAAGCAGATTCGATCAGCAGGGGGCCCAAGTGAGTATATTTGAACTAGCAACTATCGTGCGATGTGACTTTGTCAAGGATTTTTGTCTAGCATCACCTGTTCCAATGCACTGGTTAATCTAGAGTTAATCTGTATTTGGCATAAGCTTTTCAAGGATGTTCCATTTGTTACCTGTGATACATGTGTAACTTGGGCACTGACCAATGGGTTTCTTCAAGTTGCATAACTTGTTGACTCTGTTATGTTGCTTTGAGGACACATATTATGCTATTTGTTATTCAGCCTATTGTGACTCACCTGTGTACTTGCCTTCTTTAATCCATTTTATGTCACAGTATGGTCATTCAAGACCAAGCCATGGGAAAAATACATGTATTTACTTTCCAAACTTTGTAAACATGTGTAAAAGTTCAGTTCACATTAACACTACCTGGTATAAAGCCCATAATATGGGAATACCGACCTCTACACCCGCCAATGGCCCTACAATAAATTGCATGACACATTAACACAAATGTAAATAAATATGCAAGGGTGGAAAAAAGGGATATTCTCAAAGTTGCAGAGCTGGGTTGTGGGTCATTCACCTGAAATGCCTATGTGGAAAGAACAAGAAAAGCAATAACCAACCCCACTTTCAAGGGTCAAGGTTAGGTTTGCATTTCCACCAAGCACTGTTAAAGCTTAGCAAACTGTGCTCCACGTGGTGCCACCTCCAGAGAGGGAACAAATGAGGACAGGATCCACATTGCTCTTGACCAAGGCCAAGACAGGTCACTGAGGCCCTGCCAGGGCACCGGCTCTTCATCGTACCGACAGCACACAGGAATTAACCTGCATTTGCCTCTCATAAACAGTATATATATTGATACATAAATGATCTCTAATCCAACAAAAAAATCTTAACTTTAATTTAGTCTTATGGAGTTACAGGGGAAAAACTGAAAAAAAAAACCTCTGTGTATTCCTTCATTCTTTCATCAAGAATAGGGGTTCCAAACTACTGGGTGGAGAGAAAACATTATATAGCCCATAATACATATACAAATTATGTATTATTATTGTTATTGTAATTGTTATCTGTTCCATTCCTTTTTATGTTTCATGTATTTTTGTATATATTTCTTATTTCATATAATACTATATATTTATAAACCAGACACTTACAAAATCAATAAAAAGCTACAATTAAATAAAGTACTGCATGAATGCTGTACAAACTTGGCTGTTACAAACTTAGTGATTATTCTAATTTAGACAGATAGCTACTTAAATCTCCCTTTGTGGATTCATTCATTATACATCAGGTCACAATTAAGAAATGAATGGAATAAACCCACAGATCCTGTGAGAAAGGAGAATTATCCATTCCTCTCGCACAGAGTGGAACACATACCTCAGTGTCACTGATGGGCTGAGAATATTCCACCAACCAAAAATATCCAGCCGACCCTGTCCTGAAGCCAGAAACTTTCCGCTGATGAAGGACAAGAGGATGTGCAGCATCACATGGACCATCATCAATAACTTCACAGCTACAAGGTGGACCAACAGGTCAGACGTGTCTGACAGAGTGGACAGTAAATGTTTAAAAAGGAGCACTGCTGTGTGAGATCTGCTCTGGACAGCACACACACACACACACACACATACACACACACACACACACACACACACACACACACGCACACGCACACACACACACCCACACACTAACATAACACTATCGTGTCAGTGCCACTGCTGTGCTGAGAATGATAAATAACCCATAGAATACTTGCACGCTGGTGGTCCTGTCCTTTGATAAACAGGGTAGAATGGGGCTAACACACGATACAGAGAAACAAATGGACTACAGTCTGTGACTATAAACTACAAAGTGCACCACTATGATGTGTGGAGTGAGTGTAGATGCAAGAAAGATACACCTAATGAAAAGATGCATTGGTGCACTGAAACACTTGCACAAATGTAATTTGAAATCATACTTAATACAAAATAACACAATTAATTCATAGTTCGTTTGAATTAGGGGAAAAGGGATGTTTGTCCTTGCAAATTCTTAAACCCCCAGTGGCCTCAGTTGTTTTAAATTTGAGATCCCTGATCTATTGTAGAATAAATGTATAGTCATAAAAGGTTGCACAGAAGTCAAGACAAGTCAAACTGATTGACAGCTCATTTCATACATGAGGCAACTCAAAGTGCTTTACAGAAATAAAAACAACAAAAGAAGTTCCGAAAGAAGTTAGATACGAAGTGCTTAAGTGTGTAAATTCTTTTTGTTTTTTTCAGCACTATTAGTGAGGAGGAACCACGTGTGAGGTATTGATCAGTCCCTGGGATCACAGTGCTCACATTTAATCCAGGAGCTTTAACCTAAGTAATCCTAGGATAACAGTTATACTCTTTTCCAGCACTTAAGTGAACTGCAGAACATGATCTTGTAAACAGTTTATTATATGTTTCCACATACAACAGTGATTTTTAAGTTAATTCATATCCTTGATCGTTATATTATTGATTGCATGTGGAAACCCCACATTAAACTATAGGGGTTTAAACTGTTGTTAAAGTTACGTTTATGCATGTAAATTTATACACCACACAGCAGGGTGAGCAGCCTTCAGCTGGAATACAGGTTAGACTTTTGTATCTCTCTCACTCATACGGCTCAGGGCAATTCTTTAATGCCGTCTTAAATCCTGTGCTTATATATTACGCATGCTTAGCTTCAGGTTAGAAATCTACTCAAGCCTGTGGTTAATCACAGAAGTTGTTCTTCGCTACCAGGACAGTGAGATTTCTCTGTCTCAAACAAATGTTTTATAACAATGAATGTCATACTCTTTCAATAATGATACCAATGAGCATTTTATCAGAAAATAACAAATAATATGGAGACATTCCAAGGATCAACATAAGATAATATTCTCATAAACAGCGTGTGTGTATGTGTGCCCTTCAGTATGTTTATTTGAAAGCACCCTCAATCAAGTATTCACCATGGCAGAGAGGTCCAAATGTTGTGATACAGAGTTCCATCCGTACTGAAAATGAAGCTGTTCTAAAGTGAAGGCTGCTCATTATCTAGTCAGAACCATGCCTTTATCTACTGTGGGAGGCTCACTGTCTGTGTTTTGCACTTCTGGTTTATGTGTGCTTGTTATCCAAGCTGGCTACAAAAATGTTGACGAACAAAAATGATATGTATATATAAGTCATTTATATCAGCAGTGGGCTTCCCATAGCAAAAACACAGCTGAATATTAGAATAAATGCAAACAAACAAGAAAGAAGTCAAAAGTATCAGGATTTCTTTTTTCTAAAAAGCAGTCAATATTTTGTGAGCTGGTTAGAAGAACACAGGTTTGGCTCCAGGTTTCTGCTCAGTGCCTCCAGTCATTGGGTGAAGTAATAAAATTCCATAAGCAACACACCTGCTTTAATCTACTAAAGTAAAAAGAGACAAACCAGGTATTTGGTGGAGCTCCATGAGGAAAGAGGGCTTCCATGAGGAAAGAGGTCTAGAAACACTGTTTACTGTATTAATGTTGTTTGTATTTGTTGTAACGTTAGTGTTTTAAAATTAACTTAACACTAACTTTAACACCACTGCCCAGCTGTAAACAGCTTTTAAGCATAATAAGCAAAAATACTACAGTACTATATATATATATATATATATAGAGGGGCCCCTTGAGAAATTATTCATACTCTCTCACACACACCACTATACTCTCTCACATACACCACTATATAGCAATCCTCGCGGGAGTTACTGTTCATCAGCCGCGCGTCTTATTAAAGCAGACATTGGACGGCGACTGAGCTCAACAGCATCTTTTAATTTAATTTACAGTAATTAAACTACTGGGCTTTAAGAAGAACAAAACGAAAAACAAGAAACACTCAAGATGAATCAGGGGCGGACTGGCAATCTGTGCGTTCTGGAAAAGAAATGCACGGCGGCCGTCGGCCTGTCTTTCCGGGTCTAGACGCAGACCTCTGCCAGCTGGTGAAGAAACTCCCAGTCTGCCCCTGTTCTGAGTACAGCATATTTAACTCCCAAAATGTGCTTTCTTTGTGTTCTCACGACAAAACAAAACCATTTATACAGTTATATTTTATATGGAAATGTAGCTGAATTTACGTTCATATTTATGTTACAAATTTAGTAAATTTTTCTTAATAATTTAGAAGTAAAATGCATAAGAAAACATATTGGCACGGAAAAAGCAAAAAAAATGCAGAGAATATTTGCAGGTTCCGCGTTACTATGGAGATTTCCACGTAAAACTATCAGTTAGGTTCGCAGAAAAAATCCACGTGCGACTGAATCCGCGACTGATCCACGTAAAACCGGGGGGTTACTGTACTCCTCTTACATGTGTGTGTGAGCGATTATAGTAGTGTATGTGAGACACATTAGTGGTGTGTGTGAGAGAGTATAGCAGTGTATGTGAGAGAGTATAAATAATTTCTCAAGTATGAATAATTTCTCATTATATATTATACACACACACACTATATATACATAGTACTGCAAAAAAAAAGTGAAAAATTATGTAAAGTGAAATTATGCTTAAAAGCTGCTCACTGCTGGGCAGTGGTGTTAAAGTTAGTGTTAAGTTAGTGTTAAAACACTAACATTACAACCAATACAAACAACATTAATACAGTAAATGGTGGTTTTATGTATGGCAAAGTGTT
>JBBPCX010069966.1:0-10968 GCA_037974365.1 Hydrocynus forskahlii | reverse complement strand
ACACACAGACATACATACATACATACAATATATATTATAAAAACTTCCTTAAAGGATCCTCGCAAGATCACACTGGATTGAAAATGCTTGAGGGCTAATGCTTTCGAATGAGTGTCTGCCAGGGTTTGAAGAAAATTTCAATCCCTCCAAGCATTTTTCACTCCCCTGAGTGTGAGGCGTAAGACTAGTTATGAGGCAGGCAGCCTCATACCAGGCGGTTGCATGGTTACAGGGACCTCATTATTATTTCACTGTTAGTATTACTATTTTATAAGCTCTGCTTTGCATATCAGTCATGGGTTCAGTACAGCAGGAAACAGGACACACTTACCAAAAACTTTGCCTGCTCCCCCTTGGCAAGCTAAGAAAAAAAATTACAAACATAAAAGCCCCCGGCGCATTAGAATGAATGCAAGAACCAAACCACAAACCATATGTTTCTACAGACTGAACATAAAGTACATTAACGTAACTCATGCTAAACTGTTTCTGTGGAGATGTATTGCACAATAAAGCAATAAGGAATGAACAAGTCCTGATCAAAATGTCTTGTGAGTATATGAAAACCTGTATATGATCTGTGGTCATTAACATACAGTAGCCCATACCCAAGTCATTTCTAACTAGAACGGAATTCCGCAAGAAAATGCAAAGTGTAATTGTGCATTTGCTATGGAAACTGTGGTTGTCGCTAGCTGGTTGCTATAGCGTGGTTAGTAATTCCATTCACCACCACAGTGAACAGTTCTAAGTTTCTCCAGAATACCTCAAAAACTGTAGAAGGAGAAGCAGCGCCATTTTTCAGCTATAAAAGGAGTAATAACAGTAAAAATAAAACTTAAGAAGAAAAATAGCGCGATTAATGACAAAAACCACACTAACAATTATAATAGAAATAAAACTTAAGAAAAACAGTAGTGGTGACACAATCACATCACACTTATACTACTACTACTACTACTAATAATAGTAATAATAATAGTAATAAAATGTAAGTACAAAAATGTTGCATACACATTCTCATACATTTCCAGTTTGTGATGGCACCAGGCTAACAGAGCTTTTGTTTTTTCCTAACCCTCCTGAAATTACTATCACAGTCTGAGAAAGCCTCCATTCGCTCCTGTACACTAAGCGCTGCCTGCGGTTTAATCAATGAATCAATGATCACGTGTCCGTGCGCCAGCCATCTCTCCCAGAACGTGAACATATGTGTGTCCCTCTGTGGATCCTGACCCGACACAGAAAAGGCATGTGCCCCACTGTGAACACGCAACGGTATTTTTTTCTACCTCTCTCACCTTCCTGTTTACGTGTTTTTGTGATTGATAGGTGATTCTGGAGAGTGTGGTGGAGTAACCTTAGCCATAAAAGGAAATGGATCTCCATAATGGAGTTCCAACCAGTGTGAGGATCGAAGGCCCATGATGTGGGCAGAGCTCTGCTTTAGGTCAGGCTTGAGTGTATCAGCTACTTAAAACATGCAGCTGCCACTCGCAGGAGCTGGTTTTTGAACAGCTCAGGGTTTTCTTACCCACAGCTTCAGTACTTATGGACCCTAACAAGCTCAGGGTCTTTTTGAAAACAAGATTATACTATTCATATAAATACATTTCTTCTCAATCAGGTGAATTAAACATGGTTATTTCAACAAGCAAGAATTCTAACTTAGTCAGACACCACAAACTAAAAGTTTGCAAACAAAACGTTATGATTTTGTCATTATATTTAAATTAACTGAGACACGGAGAAATCTTGATCCTGAAAAGATCTACTGCAGTGCTATTCTGCAAATAAGGCACCAAAACACATTTTTTGATACATGGTATATATCATGGTTATATATCATATTTATTCTGTTTCGTTTTACTGAGATTTGTAAACAACAGATAACATTTACAAAAGGCTCAGAGAAACTTTGGTTGGATCTCGTATCTGTAATCGCTGCTCCTCGAGTCCTCAGCTCTTCTTCCTTCTGCTCGTGATATGGAAACCAATCCTAATGGCCATATAAATTCTTAAAATGTGCTTCAAGGAAGCGAGGAGCGAGGAAGCAGGGAAACATGACTTTATCGCAGCACGTGACAGGTGTGTGTTAGACAGTTTCTCCACCTCCACCAAGTGTAGGCACTGGATGAGGACAGTTACAATGATTGTATTGGTATATTAAAAATTCATATTGGCATAATACAGTGGTATAATGTAATATGACTCTGATGGGAGTGAATTTCAATAAAGCATCTCCATGTGTAAAATCAGGTGATGATTGGATGGAAATGACAGACACATTAAATGTGAAACTGATCATTGGTTGATGGCCATTGCGTTTTGAGGAACACATTTGCCGTGGATTCTGTCCCTGTATCTTTTCCTCATTTATTCAGAGGAAGGAGTGAAGATGCGAGGAAAAACAACGAGTATAAACAACGAACGCTATGAGATCAACCCTATAAGTTAAATGTTTTTCTCTTTAAATCCACATTTGCAAATAAGAGGAAATAAAATGAGAGGAAAGAAGAGAAAAAAAACATTTGTATAACTAAAAATAAAATAATGCAAATCAGATACCTCTTACTGTGCAAATTACGCTGTAGTTTGATCAATGTCAAAATCTGCATTTTAATATACATAGCCTTCTCTCTGTTTTTTGGCTTTTTGTCATGTTCTGTCTTCCCCCAGTTTCTTGTCTATGTTGTTGTGTATCAGTAAACTCTGATTTCAGTAAATATAAACTGTGTAAATCAATCTAGAACCGGTGTTTAAACCACGTGGTGTTTTGATTTGCTAATTTTTTTCTAGTTTTGGTGTCACTTCAGACCCCTCATTTTTGTTTATGTTTTTGATGCATGTCTTTGCATTAAATCTGTTGGATCCTGCGATTACATCCTGCCTGTTTCGAGCCATTACTTATTACACTACAGAGGAGCTTCATCACGTCTATCAACATTTTGCCACCCCTGCCTACAAATCATTATATATTGTCCCAAATCTGAGTCCAGTGTTCTCAGTGCTGTGTACACCGCCTGTTTCACAGCATAGATAGGAGCAATAGGTGTGGTTCTCTAGGAGGAACATTGCTTTACACTGGCATCAAATATGCATCATACAAGAGTCTCCAGTGACACAGGTGTGGTTGCCTCTCGGAAGCACCTCAGACATAATTATCATCCAGATATGTGAGCTGCCTCACCTGCGCTGATTTCAGCTCTGATTTCTGAAACAGAATTCAAAGTACTGACACTAGATACACACACATGCCCACACACACATATGTGCAAAGAAAGGGCTTTAGTTTAAATTACAAGCTTATTAAATACTCTGCAGGCCCAGTAGACTGTAGATAAGATGATCATTTCCTCTTTATCACTGTAACTGTAGCTGAAACCAGACTAGCTTTAAGTCAAGTCGCAGTAAATCCATTCGTGGCTATTCATCTGCCCACAGTCACAGAGTCATTTTTTACTGCCTTTGATTCAAACCAGTTGAATGCCAGTGTTCCCTGTAATAAAATAAAAGTCCTACAGTGAAATGGCCAAAGCCTCCAACATGTAAACTGAGTTATTTGACTCTAAAATTATAACACATAAGCGCAGACAATGACTGTGATTTCAAGTACAACAATAATAGTCAAAAATCTAATTACTGCATTAATTGACTTGAAGTGTTCACATGCACAGCAATTCCACAAATACACAACACACCAAATACCCCCTACTCACCTTGCCCTACCCCAAACCCCCTCCTGTTTATATGGAACAGATAAAAGTTATATACAATTTGTCTTCATTTACAAAGATAAACCTGAAGATGTCCACTTGTTCAGAATATTCAAAGGTTTTATGCGTAGAAACCAAGGAATAAGACCTGTCTGACATTTACAAAATATCAGTATTGTGATTTTACTGCTACATATTGCAACTGTGATGCCTTTCAAAATATTAAAGGACCCCATCATCACTTTTCTGGAATTAAAAAGGCTTACAGTCTGTAAACATTGCTTCAAATGGTACATTTTCTACCCCCATCCATACATGGAAAATAACCTATAAAAAGTCCTGTTTTCAAAATCATAGCTTTTGTGATGTCACAAAACACATTTGAATACCTCTGTTTATTCTGGCTGCAGCAGTTTAGCTCCGCCAATTCATGCACTGATGCACCAAAACCTTTAACAGTTAAAAATGAGACTTTTGTTGGATTACATGAAGACTTCGATTCATCAGAACACCCAGTGACTCACCTGGAGCTGTGATTGGTCACCCTGTCAGAAACACTGTGATTGGTTAGAGGCTTATTTGCATATTGTAATATTGTCAAAGTATTAACCACACATGTTGTATTAATATGGATGTGAATACACTTACTAATGAAAAGGTAAAGAAAAAATCTACAGGGAATTCTCTCCGTCTCTCCGTTCAATCGTATTATCTGTCCCTGTCCTGCTCTTTTTCATGATATATATGTCTAGACACGCACAACACCCCTCAATTCCAATTTCTACATGTAACCGCTGACTCTGAAATGTCCACTTCTTTTAAGCCTTCTCATTTCCTGTGTGGATCATTTCCGTTCTTCGGAATTGATTAGACCTACTCACTTCCTCTCTCAGAGCTTCAAAAGAGCTTTTAAGTCACATATCTGATGGTTTGTTTGATCTATTCTAGGGCCCTTTGCACATGGAAAAAGGGTGCATGCGTGAGGCGTACTATAAACTTTAATGATTACTAGGGATGGGAATCACCAGTGACAATATCATCATGATACCAACTTGCCATTTTGATATGTACTGCAGTTCTATAAATATTGTTTTTTTACAATTTCAAAATCTTGAACAACATAAAAAAAAGGTTATATCACTAAAGCAAACATAGCACACTCCAAATAACAATTTTATCCCTGAAAAACAAAATCAAGCATTTAAACAATGCAAAACAGCTTCAGATACAACAGTACACATTTTAAGTTAAAATTTAAAGTTAACTAAAAGCTACATTTGCTGCATAAAGTACAACAACAAGTTCAGAGCGTGGGTCAGCATGCTCTCGGATATTTTTCCTCTGGTCAGTAATAATTAATTGTAGCCGACAACTAATAACATTATTTTTATCCCTCAGAAACAAGGTTTCTCTCCACCTCAAATTCAAACATACGTAAGTTAAAAATGAATAAAAAATGTCGTTGCACTAAAGGTACATAACTGTCACACAGGTGACAACGAACAAAGACTCATTTCCTGAAGTCCAAGCCTGAATGACTGGATACACAAAGAATATGACAAGAGGGCTGCAAAATGTTCAGATTCTTATTGATCCATATCAGGAATGTGGACCAGTCGCAACTCTCCATAATGGGAAAGTCAAAAACTCCCCATTTGGTCCCACCAGCTGACAAAACGATCAATATTTAATAGGCCCTGATGTCCATTCTCTTTCAAGCATGTAGAATTACTGCACTGAGCTGTAATAACTTTAGTGTCAGTGGCAACGACTGCAGGTACTGTTATAGGCTCCACTTTCACTGGTCTACACTTTTAATTCTCCCAAGAATATTAAAAGTAAAAATGCGACAGCCAGTAAATCTGCTGAAATAGGATTATAAATCTTAATGCAATCCTTGATTTGGTTCGATCTCTCCAAACAAAAGTTGTTTCTGCTTCACTTTTACTCCTCACCTATTATTTATTTTCTGCTTCACTTTTATTCCTCACCTATTATCTTATTTTCCCGTTGGCTCTCTCTTGCTGTCTCCTCCTCCTCTCTCTCTCTCTCTGTTACCTTTTTCTCTCTCTGTTTCATTTGCACGTTGAACGACTGATGTTGGCTGCAGAATCATAAATTTTCCTTAAACCTCACCTCCAACCTGTTCTCTAGAGAGGGAATCGGTTTAGAAATTACCGCAGACTAATCAATAAAGAGTCAATAAAGTCAAAAAATCAATAAAGATACAAACACACACACACACACACACACACACACACACACACACACACACACACACAGTTTTACTGGTCTCACTCTACTTCCCTAAACACTCTTTCATCACAGAATTTTAAAGCAATAGGCCTGTCACTATTATTACATAATCATCTGACCGCAATTATTTTAGATGACCACAATTATTTTGGACTGTGATGGATTGGTTTCTGGTCACCAGGTGTGTCGCAGTCACATTTTTACAAGAATTATATGTAAACCCACCAATCAGCACTGTGGAAAATGCACGCATTTCTTTCTGACACCATTAGACATACTGCAATCTGTATAAATGGACAAAAGTTGGGTGTTACCACTGTTTTAGCTCTGTGATGTACTTTTGTTCACCTCTTACCCTCCAAATAGTGTTCTCTACCTTTATTTATAAGTCATAAAACAAGACTTATTGCACATGCTTATACATTTCTTTCCTAATTTATTTATTTATATTTCCATGAAGCAGACTATTACAGTTGGTTATCTGGAGGAAAATTAAAGGTCAGTTGAAATGACATGCCCAGTGACTAATGCTGGACTGGAGAAACACTGAATGTTTATAAGCAGGTTGTTAAACCTCCCCTGAAGAACCACTGTCTTGTCCTCATCAACGACCCACTGTAATGGCGTGACTATACTGGCTCTGTAGTCTCACTACATAGGTGGGACACTCCTGAAAGGATTTTATAAAGGCTTATTAGCCTGGAAAGATCTGCCAGTGCAAGTCTGGATCTTCATATTTTTGACTCTAACTCAGTAACAAAATCGCAAATATCTGAAAAAGCCAAACGGCATGGACTGTTTATTCATCTCAAGTGAAAAAAAGTTAACACATTCTCTGTAGGGCATTTTCTGTAAATCTCAGTGCACAATTTCTATGTATTTGCATATTGGAAAATGCGCTGTACATTTTGCGGAGGTCACATTTTATTTTTTATTCTTTTCAATATGTTCCATTTAGAACATGATCAGTAAGTGTGCATTAGAACGTCAAATTTCAATTATGCTGGTTCTTCGACACAAAATGTTCAACACAAAAATTAAAGTAGCAAAAAACAATACATATATCGGAAAAATATTGTATGTTGATATAATTCCATGAGAAAATAAAGCTCAGCTTCTCTGGTATAAAATGAAACTCAGCATAAGTATGTTAATGTCTCAAAGGGCTGTAAAGGTTGTTGAGTTTAAAGACACTGTGGTGTGAGTACGTCGTCGTCATTATGGGTTTTAAAGATGCCAAACATGCCCATCAGAACACAAGAATGTCAGTTCAAAAGTTTTATGATAACCTATTGTGAAGTTATGAGAGTTTTGGTTGCCATGTATCATGTATATTCCTTTATGCTCAGTACAAGGCTTTCATTTGATAGTGTTAGTACACCCTCCATAAGCCACCCTTGTCAGCACCACCGAATAGAAACGCCTACACACAACAGCCTGCACTCACGGGGTGAAATTGATTTCGGACGTGGTGTTCGGATAGCAGTTACTTTATGGGAGTCATAAACTCAATAGTCATCTGGGGTGTGTAATAAAACCATGCAGCTTCTAGACAGCTCACTCGTTTCAGCTGCTTACAAACTGAAGGCATTTGCAGAACAATGAGCTGCCTCTGTGGAAGGACTGGGAACTATTTTCTCTCAGGCCTCGTTCTTAAAGGACCCATATGATAGAAAACCTAATTGTTCTTGGGAGTAAACATGCTTTAATTCATGTAAACAGTGTTCCAGTCTCAAATGTAACATTCACTCTCCAGCCTCCAACACATTTATAATTAACTATTTGGCTACAGCAATATAATCATAATAATGATAATAGTAATAATAATAGCATCAGTGGCTACGCCTATTCAGTCTGAAGTTATAAAGAGTGATTCAGCATGGACCGCTTTTAAGTGAGGTATAAATACAGGACAGCCAGTTGGAGGTCATCTACACATATCAGGAACAGTAACAAAACCAGCTTGTTTAATTGTTAAAGGATATACAGTCATGTAAAAATAAATGGGTACACAAAAATACATACATCACAAGTGGATCTCAGTCCATTAGACAACTCCAGCTCATTCAAAATGCTGCTGCTAGAGTTCTAACCAAAACCACGAAAAGAGAGCATTACTCCAGTTCTCAGGTCCTTGTACCGATCGCAGTTTGATACAGAATTGATTTTAGAGCTTTATTCATTGTTTATAAGTCACTTAATGATTTGGGCCCTAAATCCATCTCTGATAGGCTTGATGTTTATATTCCTGGTGGGTCTCTTAGATCTGCAGGAGCTGCTCAGCTAGTGGAAAAAAGATCTGAAACTAAACCTGGTGAAATGGTGTTTATCCACTATGTTGTCCAACCAACTGCCCATCAGTATCAGATCTGCACCAACTGGAGCTTTAATAAGCTGTGAAAAATGAAACTATTCTCCTCTACCTTCTTTTAAATATCTGCACTTTTATCACACTTTTAATCTACTTTTATTGATTTTCTATTTTACTTTTACTTCTTGTGTTATTTTATATTCTTACTTTCTACTAGTTGTATGCTTCCTGATTTATGATAATGGACTACATAAATAAACTTGACCTTCATAAAATATATGAAAAATGTAAAATAGGGATTATTTAAGGTACAGGGATGATGTATATAGAGGGTAGTGTGAGGGTATTTAATGTGTAGCACACAGGTCTGCTTAAATTTAGGGTGCAGTGATCAGGACTGATCGTGTTTTAACACATCATGCATTGATCTGAAGTACGATGTAGGGGCTCGAGCTCAAATTGCTGTAATCAGATAGTTGGCAGAGAGCATGTTCCTCAGAGAGAGTTAGAGAGAGTGAGGAGAGAAGGTTATGAGCCCTGACGGATCCATATGCTAAACCACAGACAGCACACACTCACACATCCCAGACTGTTTTCTGTAACTGGCAGAGTATATCAGTACTGGGAGCAGCACGATATGCACAACATATTGCAATTACGATCTTTCAAGATATTAAAAGGACCTCTCCCATCACTTTTCTGGACATAAAAACATCTTTAAATATTGTCACAAATGGTACACTTACTCCCCCATCCACTCAGTCCATATATGGAAAATAAGCTACAAAAACAGTCAATTTTCAAATCATAGTTTTTGTGATGTTACAAAACCTACACATTTAAATATATATTCATATTCTAGCTACAGCAGTGTGGCTCCACCCATTGAAGCACAGATTCACCAACACCTTTAACGGTTAAAAATAAGACTTGCTGGATTACCTGAAGACCTGATACTGTGCAGCCCTAATCAATACAAAAGGTATCTGTGTTAGAACAGTACAAATACCAGATACATGTTCAAACACAGTCAGAGTCAGTCCTTGTGGGAATGTCTGGTCTTATCATACTCAATATAGCCAATAATTATAATAACAATGTTTTGATCGCTTTTTTATCACCTCACAGAGAACTACTGAGGGTCTGAGACTCTGCATCCATAGACAGATCTCGTAGATCTCTATAAATGCAAAGTATGCAGCCCTTTTTTGAATGGATGTATTTTTTTGTGTTTTTAGTACCTGGTACTTAATGGGTTAGTTAATGGGTTAGTTATGAATCAGTCGCTCTCGCTCTCTCTCCCCATTCTTGCTTCCATCCTCTCTCACACTGTTTCTCTCTCCCTGTCTGTCTCCTTCACTCCCTCTCGGTCTGTCTGAGTGTGTCTCCCCCTTGCTCTCCCTCTCTCTGTTGCTGACAGGTGGACATCTGGAATGGTCCAGTGCGCCCACCCCTACTGAGCTAATTAGCGGCTCTGCCACAGCCCCCTTCATTTGGCTATCTGCCGAGCACACACATGCACATATACTCACAAACACGTGCATAAACCCACTTACACACACATACAAAAGACACAAGAACCTGCACAAAACACAACTAATAGTCATGCACACTTATCACACTAACATACATTACATACTCATAACCCTGTCACTTCCATACACTTATACGTACATACAACATACACACACAACCACACACCATTATAGTACAAAGAAGCTTCACAGCTCTGCTGGTTTAAATATTTCCAACAACCTTCTAAGACACTACGTAACAGACTACAACAGGCTGTTTTCAGGAATGAGGGTCAATATCTACCACAGCATTTGCCTTAAATCTTCTATTTTTGGCATTACAAACATTTAGAATGTCATTTGCTCACAATATCCCTATCCGTGGGCACCCAATTCTCGAAAATATTTATAATTGCATCCTGGGGCCCATGCGAAGCCTCATTAATCAGACTTGCAGGCACACAAAAATGTGGCTGGACTGTACACTCCATTTTTCCCCTGAAAGGTGAAATTCATCAAAAGTGATCCTGGAAAAAAGGCTTAAGTACATTCACGCCAACATCAGGCAAAGCGTGGGCACAACTCTTTTCAGCTGAAATGCAGAGAGTGAGATGTTTTACAGCCTTGAACAACAGTGAGTCGTGAGCAAGAAAACAACTATAATGATTATTAGCAATTTATTAAGACCAAAAAGCAATGATCATAACAAAAACACTACTAATGAGTCCCTCAGTAGTTTATGGCAAAGCTGTGATTTTCGGCTTGACACCATGTTACGGATTTTTTTATTTTTTCACTTTCGGGAAAGGTGTTTGATGTGTTTTAACAGTATTTTGTTTTTATTGAGAAGAACAAGAATGTATACATATGATGAAGACAGCAATAAAGACATGTTTTTCTTTTTTTTTCCACTAACAAAACCCTCTACCTTCTCCACACAACCCCACAAAACAGTTAAACTATAAAATTAAAAAAAAAAAAAAAACAGGACCTTTGGATAAATTACTGGGTGGTACTGGAAGATGCGTTTGAAGCCTGAAGGCTAGTAAAATATCTCAGGAAGGTGTCCCCACACCTTGTAAAACTTTTGGCTGGTGTCACTAATCGAATAGCGTATCTTTTCCAAGCTTAAACAGGACATAAGATCTCTCAACCATTGAGCATGAGTAGG
>JBBPCX010069965.1:0-10968 GCA_037974365.1 Hydrocynus forskahlii | reverse complement strand
TGGTCACATTGCGAGAGGAGAGTGTTGATTACAGCAGTGTTTTTATACTTTTCCTCATTAAATAAGATTTGATTCAGCTGATCACTAATCAGTCCCTCGTAAAGGAGAATGAGGTGCTAGTGTAGGAATTTAACAGACACTGGTATGGAATGGTTGTTATACTCATAGAGATGCTGATTTTAAAACAAATTACAGCGCTCTCTTCTATTTTTCCGGAGCTGTATATATACATATATATATATATATATATATATATATATATAGCTTTTCTTAACCCTGCCCTGTCTCTATTGTATAGGGAACTTGCGTGTTTCCTCTACTGACATCTGTATTGAGGGATGAAAGTGAATGGGAGAGCCCCAACACCTTTAATCCGGAACACTTCCTCGATGAACAGGGTCAGTTTGTCAAGAAAGAGGCCTTCATGCCCTTTTCTGCAGGTACGTTGAAGTTCCAGTCCTACTCCATGTTTCTCATGCTCTCATTCTTTCTGCTTTCTGCTTTTTTTCTGTATTCGTCTTGTTGCACTGAGCAGGCTCATGACAAGAATTTCCATCGGGATATCTTATCTTATCTTATCTTATATCTTAGCTTTTGTCTTAAATCTTATATCTTATCTTATATATATATCTGTCACTTCCGGGCTGTGTCCGTTCAGAAATGAGGCGCAGGCGCAGACTTCCATTCTGAAGTGCTTTAATTTTTAACTAGGAAACAAAGGAGGCTAAAGCTCAACAAAGGATCGAATCTGAACCGAACACAACCTAGGGTAAAGTGACGGAGAACCAACAACCCTTAACTACCACAGAAACTTTTTATACAAGTGTATAAATCCTGAACACCTTAACATAATTATTCATTGGTCCTTGGCTGGCTGAGAACCCTTATTCCTAATGCTGACCAGGGACGAGACCACACCCATAGTCATTGTCAAAGTCCCCCTAAAGTAGTACACTGGGGACGTTACAATATCTTATATATTATATTATATCTTATGTCTTATTTTATATATTACCTTATATCTAATCTTATATCTTATATCTTATCTTATATCATATACCTTATCTTATATCTCATATCTTATATCGTATTTCTTATCTTATGTCTCATATCTAATATCTTATTTCTTATTTTCTGTCTTATATCTCAGATCTTATATTTCATATCATATAACTTATATCTTATCTTATTTTCCAGGGCGCAGGGTGTGTCTGGGAGAGAGTCTGGCCAGAGTGGAACTCTTCCTCTTCTTCACCTCCCTCATGCAGCACTTCCGCTTCACTCCTCCAGCCGGCGTGTCAGAGGAGCAGTTGGACCTCGCACCAGTGTTTGGCGTCACACTTTCACCCGCCCCGCACAAACTCTGCGCAGTGCTGCGCCAATAGCTGACCCTAGATTGTGATGTGAAATTTGTGATCTGTCACGTCGCTCTTTCTCCAGGCAATGGGGGCAGGCACATAGGCAGACTTCCAAACTTTAAATACTTTTATTTGCAATAACCAAAAACAGGCACGAGGGCCAAACAGAACACAAAACTATAATTTAAGGAGACTAGCGCATCAAAACCCAAATAAGCATGATGGAGCATGATGGACTAGGGCTTAAACCAAACATTCATGATGGTGGACCGACACTAAGGTCCACACGAAGGAGAACTAAATACTCAACACAAAACTCCCCAAACCAACAGAAACACATCATCATTTCCTCTGAGCACACCGGTCTGCTAAAACAAATAATGTAAACAAACACAAGACCAGTGTGCTAGATATCACAATAAAAGTCCCCAAAATAACCCAAACAAAAGAACAGACAAGGATGGCCTCTAGTGGCCGCTGACTGTCACACGATCAAAGTTTCAAGATTAATGCACTTTAAATCTACTCCAGAGTTTCGGATGGCTGATGAGTTAGAAGTTGGTAGAGAGCAGAATTTGGACTGAGGACCAAATGACAATGCAATAGCATGGAACCATTTAATTTAAATAATCTGGTCTGCAGTAAATCATTTATTTATTACTTACTATTTGTGTAATTTAATATTTGTATAAGTGTATTAACTATTTAACTCCAGCAATAAATTTCTCTGTTCATCGTAAAGTATAATTGTCATGAATCCCCTCGTCTCCCAAATGAGGGCAGGCACGAAAGCAGACATCCATTTTCAATAACTTTATTTAAACAAAGCAAACCAAACTGGCACAAGGGCCATAAACCACACACTGAACAAAAGGAGAGAGAGGAACATATACCGCTACTCAGGATGACGGTGGACCGACACTAAGGTCCACCACAAATGAACTTAAATACAGAACTCAAAAAAACCCTAAACCAATGAAACAAAAGCATCTTTCCCCTGAGCACACAAGCCAGCTAAATCACATAATACCATAATACCGATGTCCTCAGACCTTCATAATAAAAGTTCCAACAAAACCTAAATACACAACTCAGAAAGGATGGCTACTAGGAGCCGCTTATGGGACCTGACAGTACCCCCCCTCTGAAGCACACCACCAGGGCGCCAACGAGCCAACCAACCACCCCAAGGGCGGAGGAGGGGTAAGCAACGGAAAAAGAAGCATCCTGTGGAACCAACCTGGCTGCCTCTAGATAGACTCCATCCTGGCTGGTGCTCCGCATGGCCAGGGCAGCCCGGGTGGGTCCCATGGTCCCTTCCTTTTGAGGGTTCTCCTCAAATGTCCCCTCACTGGCCTCCAGGACAGAGCCCCCTACAGGGAGGTGTTGGTGAAGTGTGCAGTGGCTCTGCTGCTGGGGTTAGCTGCCCTGCCACTGGGGTTAGCTGCCCTACCACTAGGGTTAGCTGCTCTGCTAGCTGGGTTAACTGCCCTGGTACTGGGGTTAGCTGCTCTGCTAATTGGGGTAACTTTCTCGGCACAGCTATCGGGGGTAGCCTTCTGGGCGCAGTTACCAGCTGTAGCCTTCTGGGCGCAGCTACTGGCTGTAGACTTCTGGGTGCAGCTGCTGACTGTAGACTTCTGGGCGCAGCTTTTTGGAGCGCTGGCTCGTGGCTCGGGAGCGCTGGCTCGTGGCTCGTGAGCGCAGGCTCGTGGCTCGGGAGTGCAGGCTCGTGGCTTGGGAGCTCAGGCTCGGCGGCTTGGCTCTGGAGCGCGGCTGCTCTCTGCGGTATGCTGGGTCGCATATGCACTTGGGGCAGTACTTGAAGCACCCGCAGATGCTGGTATCAGCAGCTGGCCAGACCGCTTTCAGAGGGTGCAGCGCAGGTCCGCGATCACCCCTGCTAGATGGTCCATCTGGCCTTGCTGTTCTGCCAGATGCTGCCGGAGCTGGAACTTGTCTACCGCTATGGGCTGGTCAGGTGGCGTGCTTGGCCATGTCGGAGGCAGTGGCAATACCTCAAGTGCCAGCATGCTGAGGGTCCTCGGACCCAAGGTGGCCACAAATGAGGCTGGCTGGTCCTGCCGGGGGCTCGCCTCACGGGGCAAGTCGGGCACAAGCCTGGGGAGGGAGAGTGCCGGAGGAAGTCACAGACTTCTCGGGCAGCTGGTCAGTGGGTTGGAGACGCAAGCGTCGTGAACCGCCCCACCCCCTTCGACTACAAAGCCATTCAGCGAGCCAAAGCGGGAGCTCCTCCGCGGTCGGACCAAAGACGAGGGGGTCCACAACACGCTCCGGATACAAGATGGTGGACTCATCTGTCCACCCGTCAATCCAGAATCCCGGGTTCTCCTCCTCGTCCTTGGAACTCCCACCACCCAGCAGCTTGGCGATGGAAAACCAACAGCTGGGTCCAGCTCACTAAGGTCCACCATAAACAAACATAACCCTCTGAGGTCGACAACCTCCCTGGGGGAGTTTTTGACTGTTCCAAAACAATCATCTAAAGCTCTGTGTGTTTTTGTCCTATAAACATATAACACCACTACAAACCTTGAAGCTTCTAGTTTTCAAATATGTATGTTTTAAAATAAAATATATCGGTGGTGTTTTGTAAATAGAATATTTATGATTTCTGTGCTTCAGTTATTCCTCAGCTATTCAGATGGAAAACACCAGTCGGAATAGCTGAATAGCAGTGGTGTGATTGGCTCATTGTGGCTCATTTTACACACTGGAAAACTTTTTTGGAAGGATGTTGAGAGAACGGAAGATGTCCGCTGCCAAAGCCTTGCTGCTGATCCAGGAACTACTCACTTTGGAGAGTGAATCAGACGACGCAAAGTTCGATTTATCCAGTGATGACAACGATGGTGAATGTCTGCGTCTTGATCCCATCAAAGATCATTCAGATGAGTAAGTAGCCTAATATTTGTTTTACTAGCTGTTGTTGGTGCCATTTTGGTTAGCTTATAGGGAGAATGAAGCTATATCTAGTCTTTTGCTGGCCAGATGATCATATACTAGCTAAAATACTGTTGTATTTGATATTTAGTATGCATGTCTTTGTTATGGTAGGTGACAGATTGGGTGTGAATGATAGATAGCCTGCTGTTTGTGTCAGATAGGCTACATTTGCAAATGTATGTCAGGACAACAAAAACTCTGTGGAAGTGCAATGCATGTAACATGTACCTTTGTCCTCAGCTAAATAGAAACTGTTATGTTGCTTGGCTTCGAGATGGGGACTGCTAATTGTATTTTTATTTATATTTATATACTTAATTGTATTTTTATTTATACTTATATACTTAATTGTATTTTTATTTATACTTATACTTTCTTTATATTTTATACTTATATATTTATACTGTATTTTTCTTTTTTACATATACTATTTTGGTGACGTTGGTACTTATTTCTTCTTTATTTAATGTAAGCTTTTCTATTTTTACTTATTTATACTTATATTTTTCCTTTTCATTTATACTATTTTTGTATAAAAAAAGCAACAGTCTTTTGCCTGAAAAAACATTTCACTGTATGTTGTACCAGCTATAACTGCAGGTGTCAAATAAAACTGTTGAACGCTTAAACTCTGAGTATTTAAGGATTTGTAAAAGACTTAGAAGATTTTAATTTAAGCTTTTTTATTTTGGGGCTTCTTTTCTTTGCAGTAGCTTGTAGTGCTTTGGGTGCAGGGGCAGACTGTCACAAATTAGTCTTGTCCGGACAGGGAAGGAGAGAAGGAGGCACAAGTGCAGACTTCCATGGAGATGATGATGATTTATTTAACATTAAACAGAACTGGACCTGAAAGAAACAGGCATGAGGGCCAGACACGAAAACAGAGACATGATTTGGGTGATAGAGAGGGTGATAAATAATGCTCCATGCCCAAAATTAAGGACAGAATAACTAAATACAAAACTGACAAAAAGAGCCAATGAACAGACAGACAATCAGGACTCTTAATCTCTGTTCAGCTGTGAGTCCTTAACAGCAGGCTGAACAGAGATAGGAATGCCCACTAAGGGTCTATGCAAAGTCCGAGGATGACCCCTAGTGGCCGTGGACAGGAACCGTGACACAGGCAGACAATGACAGCCATTGACACATGGCCTTGACAGGGGGAAGGGGGAAGTTACAGGTGTGAAACACCCATCTAATGAATATGCATGTGAAAGAGCAGAGAAAACGTAGGTCGTCAGACATTTTTTACAATTTGTATTGAAGCTACATAACATTTCGGAATGCTCTTGTTACCTTTTTGTAGAAAAGACATATGTTTACAAGGTTAAAACTTCAAAAGTCTTGCTCAGACATATTTCCGGTGTGTTTTTTAACTTTGTTTGAAGACCTCTGAAAATAGGTTTTTGTCATGTCATGTTTACACAATATTTTAAAAAAAAATCTAATTTCATTACATTCACTTTACGCACATATTATTATTGCTGAGGTTTTCCAGAATATAACCATATGTGCCACTTTTGCATAGATGTTTTAGTTAGATGAAATACTTAAAAATGTATGTACCAAACTAAAAAGGTGTAGCAAACTGCCTCAAAGAGCCAGAAAGACCTCGGACCACAGAGGGTTAAATACAGAACTCAAAAACCCCCTAAACCAATGAAACAAAAGCATCTTTCCCCTGAGTACACCTGCCAACATAATAATACCAATAACACAAAACCTTTGTGCTTCACAATGAAAGTTCCAACAAAACTTAAATACACAACTCAAAAAGGACGGCCCCTAGGGGCCACATATGGGACCTGACAATAATGACCTCACAAAGTACTGTGGAACTGGCAATGTCCTCTTCTATTCGTTTATTTCTGTAAAAAATGCTTGCTTCAAATCACGTTCAAGTGTTTGTCACATGCATATGTATAAGAGACCACTTTCCCCTGGTTTGCGGCAGTGCGTGTGTAAAATGCACAAGTTACTATTCTTTTCTGGACTATTGCAGTGTGAGCTGTGTAAAAATAAGAAGCGCCTCCATATGTGTTGCAAGTGCAGTAGTGTTTGTAGAGCAGCTTTTCTATGTGCTGAATCACTCCTGATTCAGTTTCTGATGATGAGTCACACATACACACACTATGCTCTTAACATCACTATTTTAATTGTTGCAATTGTAAAATAATGCTATAATAAATGTATAATAAAATATTTATATGTATTACTTTTCAGTTTTCTCCAAACATTTCTTTGTTTAGAATATTGAATCAAGTGTGGTCAGTAGTGTATAAAACAATAGTGACATGCACATTTTACACACACACTCCAAACTACAAAAGCAAAAACCAGAAAAACAAATGATGCAGATGATCCATGGCTGTATACATATATATTGTTTTGTGTGATTGTAGTTTTAGTCTCTGTCCAGCCGTGACACTGAGTTATCTAAAAAAAATCAGCAGCGTTACAGTGTAAGATCCACTCCGTGTGCACACACACACACAAACACACACACACATGCACCGTTTTCTCTACATGGCTACCTATCTCTCAGTGGAGATTCTCAGTTTAAAGGAAAATGTAGTCCAGGACTAGGCTTGATCCCTGAACCTAGTTCTTAGTGCAGTATGTCTGGCACAGTCGTATTTGAATAAGAACTTTTTCACACTAACCCAGTGTCCATGTTACTAGCTTCTTCAGAAGTTCACCTCGACTCAGCTTCAGAAGTAGGTCAGCACATTCGGTCAGAATCAATAGAATCAACCCAAAGGTCTTTGATATCATAAAGAGCCCCATCCATTCGAACACTGGTTTAAAATCAACTTTAAAAAATATTTAACGATTCATAGAAACACGTCATATCAGTAATAAGGTCTTGTTTCCCTTTCATTTTGGTTTTAGTCGTGGCCACCTGTAAACATCTTCTGAATTTCGATTGTGTTATCATGCACCAGAGGCTGAAAACATAACAATTAATTAATAATTTTGGCCAATCCACTCCCACCAGCCCTACCTCTCATAACTACATCAGTTATGGTAGCTACAATCTTCACTAATACATTGTACCATACTTAAATACTGTATATAACGGTATAAAACCAAGGACATAGCCATAGGCTCAACATCAGGGGACCATATCTCCTGCCGACACCCCAGTCACCCCCACACACCCCCCCACCCCGAAAAAGGAAAACTCTTTTCTTGCCATTTTAAAATATTTTTAAACTACTAATATCCACATAGCAAAACAAGCCTGGTGGTGTGAAGTCTAATTACTGTCTAACCCCTAATATATGCACAAAAATAAACTACAGCTCCGAAAAAATAGCACTGCAATTTATTTTTAAATCAGCATCTCTATGAGTATGACGACCATTCCATGCCAGTGTCTGTTAAATTCATACACAAGCACCTCATTCCGCTTTATGAGGTACTGATTAGTGATCACCTGAATCATATCTTATTTAATGAGGAAAACTATAAAAACACTGCTGTAATCGACACTCTCCTCTCACAATGAGACCAGTTGGATGGTAAAACACTACTAGAAGTTCGTCAAAGGTAATTATTGCCATTTTGTTTGAGTGAACAAGAGATTTGTTTTCTTTGAATTATTCAAGTTCTGTAAACACCCCATCATTTATCTTATTTTGATGTTTTGTCATTTATTTTAAAACAATGCACAAATCATTTTTTGGAAATTAGGACAAATATTGTAAACTGTTCTTAAAAACTAAGGCGAAGCTGTTCTGTTCAATACTTGCACCTATAACAGATAAAACCTGAGAAACTGAACATTTTTGCAGTGGTCTCTTATTTTTTTTCCTGAGCTGTATATCATGCAGATGTAAACTTTGGGAAAGGCCAACAGACTGTAAAAGTTTTCTTCCTCACATTTCTCTTGTGTTTCCTCAGGATGTAGTGCCTGTGTAGGAGAAAGTCTGATTAGGATGGATCACTTTCTCTTCTTCACCTCCCTCCTGCTTCTTTCTTCCACAGGATGAGACTGAGGATCAGCTTGACCTCACACCAGTTGTGGGCTTCACACTGAACCCTTCCCCTTATGAGCTTTGCACAGTGCGCAGGATATGATTGTTGCACCTTAAAAATAGACTAATTACACTGTCAGTACTCTATAGTGCCATGTTGCCCAATCTTGTTTCTGGAGATGTACTTCCCTGCAGAGTTTCAACACATAAGGCCTTCTTCTAGGCATAAGAGCTAGATGTGCTGGATTAGAGCTCTACAGGGTGTTGGATCTCCAGTACCAGGTCTGGACACCCTGTTATAGCATTCCATAATACACTGTACAGACAGAACATTTCAGATATTAAGTACAAAATCTTAAAATGCGTAACTGAGCTGTTGTGATGGCCAAGCAAATCAACAGTCTACAAACAATTTACAGCTCCGGAAAAAAAATGAGAGACCACTGCAAAAACAGTTTCTCAGGTTTTATCTTTTATAGGTGCAAGTATTGAACTGAACAGCTTTGCCTTCATTTTTAAGAACAGCTGACAATATTTCTCATAATTTCCAAATAAAATTATTGTTCTTTATAGCATAATTTTAAAGGAAATGACAAAACATCAAAATCATATTAAATAAGATGTGATTCAGGTGGTCACTAATCAGTACCTCATAAAGCAGAATGAGGTTGCATAGAATGGAATTTAACAGACACTGGCATGGGATGGTTGTCACACTCATAGCGATGCTGATTTAAAAGTAAATTACAGGGGTCGCTTATTTTTTTCTGGTGCTGTATGTTCCCTCAGACTCTTGTATTATATAAATCAATACTATTCTATATAATTATGTAGTCCTACAGCCAGATACAATATCAGCAGGTTTTATTAATCCATTTTGTACAAGGTGACTGATGTATCACCGCCATCTGCTGGTCAGATAGAGCCCCAACAGATTGCAATATCAGCTCTATTGATTTGAAGAAAATTATAATGTAGGCCCTCTTTCTGCAGGTAGGTTTTAGCATCATGGAGTGAGAAAACATATTTTTATCCTTCGTGTGTGTAAAAACATCCAACACAGTTAATAGATGTTAAAGCTAATTATAAATGTGATCAGAATTTGATCAATAAGG
Organism: Hydrocynus forskahlii; assembly: GCA_037974365.1. Taxonomy (NCBI): domain Eukaryota; kingdom Metazoa; phylum Chordata; class Actinopteri; order Characiformes; family Alestidae; genus Hydrocynus; species Hydrocynus forskahlii. The sequence continues at coordinate 1,545 of JBBPCX010069965.1, read as the reverse complement.
GCTCCCGTGTGGCGCAGCTGTCCAAGTGTTTTCCCCATCACAAGTTTGATTGCTCTTTCTGAGTGAGTTTCATGGCCCACCTCTCCTATTACTCGGCATGATTCGAACCACGAGGGTGTTTATCTATCATAGCAGTGTTCTCCTCAAAGCGTGTTGAGCTGTCCAGTGATGTTCCATTAATGTCAATAAGGTCAATAAGGTGCAGTTGCTGGATCTGCAACATGCAAGTATGTGGAATCTGGTGATTGGGGTGGAACTGATCACCAGTAAAGTTAAGTTGGAAAAAACAATTCTGTAACTCCTACAGCAAAATAAGTATACCTTGTTTCTTCATACAAAAAAAAAGCAATGATGTGGGATGCTCATGGGAGAAAGAGACACATTATAAATACATTTCCACTAGAGTCATTTATTGTACTGAGATGGACCGCTGTATTATAAATTATCATAAATATATGTAAAACAACTGAAGTAACTGCATTTTAGCCAAAAATGGCAAGGGGAACAGAAAATAAATTTTGTTAAGCTCACCAAGTGCAGACGTTTTGGTACAGCTTTAATACACGAATAAAGGCAATGTTATATCCATTATCTGATAAATATAAAAATCTGATGAAACTGACATTATTTTTGGGGCGGTTGTGGCCTAGTGGGTACTTACTGAGCAAGACCCTTAGCCCCAAGTTGCTCCAGGGAGACTGGCCCCTGTAGTTAGGGAATGGAAGTCACTTTGGATAAATGCCCCTGCTGTCACATCTTTCTTCCTCCACACAATGAGGGCAGGCACAAACGCAGACTTCCATGAATAATGGTCTTTATGTAGACAAACAAGCGCAAGGGCCTGAAAACAAAATTCAAAACTATAACAAAAGGAGATGAGAGAACACACAAACAAGACTATCATGATGGTGGACTGACACTCAGGTCCACACAATGGAGACCTAAACACTAAACATAAGACCCCACAAACTAATCAAACCCAAACATCTCATTATCTGAGCACACCGGTCAGCTGCAACACATTATGTAAACAAATTAAAGAGGTAAAATTAAGGCGTTTGGTTTCGTAGTGACCGTAGAAGGCATAATAGTGGAAATATCTTGTACCAGCTCACATAATGGAGACAGTTCAGTCCTAAATCACCATCCTCAGGTGGCTTTAGTTTTACTAACTACTGGAATGAAGTCACCAAACACTGGAACATGAACAATTAATGTAAATGTTAATTGTGTTCAATCCAGATAAAACTATAATCTGTACATCTTTTTACATTTATATAGAAGGTGGCACACTTCTTAACTTACAGCAATGAGAAGATATACAGGAACCATGAAAAGCAGAATGAGTCAAGAGTCCATTTACTGTAACTTTGTGTTGTCTTGGAAGCTTGGCTTGATTGCTTCATTACAAATGTGTTCATTTCCTCTTATCATTTACATGCTCACTACACCAGTGAATCATAACGGGATTTTCCACTAACGAGACAATGGTTTCATAAATAAATGTAATCAGATAAATTACCTATTCAGACAATTGTTTTTATC
>JBBPCX010069964.1:0-10969 GCA_037974365.1 Hydrocynus forskahlii | reverse complement strand
ACTGAGATCTTTAGGGAGGAACATGTGCTTCACCAGAGGAAGATCTACTGCTTTGTTCATCTGAGCTTTCAGGAGTTCCTGGCTGCAGTTTATCTGTTTCACTGCTACGAGAACAAGAAGATGGAGGGACTGCCGCTTTTCCTACAAGGCAGGAGAGAGAGAGAAAGAAGACACAGTGAGTGTGAGACCTATGAGGACAGAAAGGGTTCTGACAGGGTTTCACTGGATAATCTGCTGGAGAGAGCTGTAGATGAAGCTGTGAAGAGTCAGCATGGGTACCTGGATCTTTTCTTCCGTTTCCTGCTGGGCATCTCACTGGAGTCCAATCAGAAACTCCTACAGGGTTTACTGACTCAAACACACAGCAGCTCAGAGAGAATCACTAAGTACATCAAGGAATCAATTAAAAGAGATGAATATTACATCTCTACTGAGAGATCCCTCAACCTGTTCCTCTGTCTGTCTGAAATGAAAGACCAGTCTCTCTCCAGAGAGCTTCAGGAGTTTCTAAAATCAGAGAAACACTCAGAAGAGTTTCTCTCTCCTGGACAGTGTTCAGCACTCGCCTACATGCTTCTGACCTCAGGGGAGGTTCTGGATGAGCTGGACCTGAAGAAATACAGAACATCAAAAGAGGGTGTCAGGAGACTGATTCCAGCTGTGAGTGTCTGCAGAAAAGCCCTGTGAGTTCCATCTACCTTCATTTATACTCTGTGTTTGAATATTGGTGGATGAACAGAATTAGAAAATTAGAAATTAGTGATTATTATGAAGTGCCCTGTTTGGCCACTTTATCAAACTCCTCCTGTGGGGCTCCAACTTTCTGGTGTTCAGATGGGGGCTGCAGATTATTTATTGGTCAGTGCAGGCTGATATATTGTTCTATTCTGTGATATTTTTGGGAATATATTTGACAGATAATGAGGATTACATTCAGGATTTTTAATGTCATAAAGCAGTGGTGTTTCTGTTGGTAAGAATTTTATTTTTAGGATTTTAACTGTATTTGTTGATGTCCAGGACCTGACCACCAACCACAGTGTGTCAATTACTGGGAGCTTTAGACAGTTTAGAATCTACAAATATTAAATAAACTGTAAATATTCTTTATGGAAATGTACTTCCTGTGTAAATCCCTTCAATGTCATTTTAAGACAAAAACACAAAAGGTTCCATTTAAACAAACTGTCATATTTATAAAAATATTCTTTAAAAGCCTGAGATTATTAACTTTATTCATCATAGATATTAGCTTTATGCTTATGAGCTATAATATTTATATCTTAACTTTGTTAATTATAACTTAACTTTCTGAAAAGTGACTTAACTTTATCCATCGTAACCTGGTTGTTTTATTAATGCTAATTTGTTAACTTCGATAATACCAATTTTAACATCCAACACTGAAACATATAAAAAAAATGATTATTTAAAATGTTATCAGTATGTCCCTGACCATTTTAGTGTGGTGGAACACTCTCAAACCATGACACTGAAGTGTGTAAAACAGTGTCGGTGCTGTTCTGGGAACAGTCCACCAGCCAGATAATATCTGGACATTTTTGGTCCTGTGTTCTGAAACTGAGCAGTGATGAAAGGGGTCGTGGTGCAGCAACAGATGGTGCTCCTGTTTAGTGGCCAGAGAGTGAAGGAATTATTTTAATGGCTAAAAACTCTCTCTGTGTTAATGTTTCATAGTTTTTTTTAAATAATTGTAAAAATGTATATTAAATATTTTGTTCAGTTTTGGGATTGTAAAAAGATGTAAACTCGTGAGCCTTTTTAGCTGATAGGAACTCTAGAGGTATTTGTATTAAAGGATCTATGAGTGTATTTAATGTTGCCGTTAAAGATGAGAAATGTGATTCTCTTGCTGTTTATCTAAGGTCTGTAAATGTGGAGATCCTCTTTGTAAAATATCAATGAAACTGATGCATGTTTTTTTCTGCTTATTTTCTGTTTTGGCCTCTCTAAATTCTCTCTTCTGTTTTGTTACCACTGTTATGTTAGTCTTTAGGTGTTGTAGCACTAAAGACGTGAAGAATTTAAGATTTAATCTGATTAAGATGTTTTCAATGGATTAGGCTTCTGATTAGCATAGCCTGTTAGCCTCCCCTTACCAGAGTTAGCCTACCCTGACAACCCAGTTTTTAATGTGCAGTTTGGGGTAGCACCCAAATTAACCCCCAACTCTAGCTTGTGTCTGACTCACAGTTTAGAGGCTCTGAAACAACAACTTTACAAATATCTAGTCTGTTTAGCTAGAGCTACTTTCTGCAGGGGTCTCCTGAAGCACAATCCTTAGGACTAACCTGTGGCAATTTTAGTAGCAGGAGCAGTTCTGCTCAGGGCATTGAATGTTTTAAAAGTACTATGTAATATGTTTATTATTCTTATACAGACTAGATGGCTGTCATGTCGGTGAGGTTGCCTGTGAAATTCTTAAGTCAGCTCTACAATTAGTAAACTGCCCCCTAAAACAGCTGAATAGTCAAGTAGTAAAATTTACATGCTATTAAACTTTCTAAGCAGATAGCATCAGCATACAAAGAACATCTTAACAGAGAATACCTAGATTTGCTGCTTCAATCTGCATTACTGATAGAATTATCAAGTTAGGAACATCCAGAGAATTTATTTCTGAATGTAAAACCAAGTGGCCCATGGAGAGCACATTCAATTAATTCCAGTTCCTCTGATTATAATATAAAGTATATTGAATTCACTTTGCCTGTACAGACTAGCTTACTGCAACTTAAGATCAGAGTCCTGTGAAGATCTGAGATCAGCTCTACAATCGGTGAACTGCTCCTTGAAAGAGCTGGACCTCAGAAATAATGACCTGCAGGATTCTGGAGTGGAGCTGCTCTCTGCTGGACTGAAGAGTTCCCACTGTAAACTGGAGATTCTCAGGTGGGTCTTCTGTGAATTCATTCTTTAATGATGACGTAAGAAGATATAATAAACTGAAAACTGGTAAAAGACTTTATTAATGAGTTCATAGCCATTACTGAAATATAAAATACATGGAAATGTAGTGTACTGTTTAAATAATATACTTTTGTGTTTCCTTTACTCTGTTCAGGAATGCTTCTACCATTATATTGTAAAATCTGCACTAAGTTTAACAGTATCATGAATTGGCCCGACAGTCATGGTAGTAAGCTGTTAACCAGGTAACAACAACTTTCAAAGACAAGCTCTAAAGTGAATGCCTAGATTTGCTGCTTTAATCTGGATTGCTGATTGAATTATGAGGTTAGGAACATCCATTTTTGGATGCAAAAACAACATGGGCCATGAAGAGCACATTTATTTCATTCCAATTCTTTTGATTAAAATGTACTACATGTTCACTTTGCCTGTACAGACTAGCTGGCTGCAATTTAAGACCAGATTCCTGTAAAGCTCTACGATCAGCTCTACAATCAGAAAGGTCCTCCCTGAAAGAGCTGGACCTCAGTAACAATGACCTGCAGGACTCAGGAGTGGAGCAGCTCTCTGATGGACTGAAGAGTTCCCACTGTAAACTGGAGATACTCAGGTGAACTTTCTGTAAATAAGAATTTGAATGTTTAGTGATATAGATATTAGATAGATTTGGACAATTCTGACTCAAAGGTAAAAACAGTTCCAGAGTGGCACTGTTTTATGTCTGTAAGATGTAAATGCAATTGCTTGGGGTCCGTTAGCCAGACGAGCTGTGTGATCATGCAGGATTTTATTTCAGTGTATTGTTTGGTGAAAAGGTGCAGTAAATGGTGGTTGAGGTAGACACAAGTGGTCTCTTGTGATCGTGTTAGAATGTACACAAATTAGAAATGTTTCTAGAAATGTTTGGGGAAGATGAGGGGAATATAAACTGTATAACTGTCATGGGGATAGAGTGATGTTAGACTGATGTAATATGCTAAACTGATAAGCGTCGACCACATTAAACAAATCATCATATGGTTGATATCAGTGAACCTTAAACCCTTGGATAATGACTTTGCTTCTAAAGTAGGCAGGAATATTTAAGAACTCACAGTGTAATTTATCTGATTTATATTTAGTTTATTTTCAAAAGAGAAAAAACTCCTGCAGGGGGTGTGCCAAAATATATTTTTTCCAGGGTGAAAAAACATTTTAGGGGGGAACTATTGCTATGGTGTGTGTGTTTGTCTGTGTATCTGCCCTGCTGTGGACCCGGCCCCAGTCCAGGGTATTTCCACACATTTCACCCTGTGAGTCCCGGGATGAGGTGGGGGTCTTTGCATTTACGCTCAGTTAGAAAATTCTGCTCCTCTTATCGAAACAATATCATTCTTTGGTGTAGGCCGTTCTACTTTGCTAGAGACAATTATGGCCATTTACATTTCACCACAATCTCCAGACTTCTAGTGGACAAACAGCAACAGAATAACCATCCAGACAGGGATTGTATCTGTGCTGGAGAGTTTAAACAGATTAACCTCAGGACTTTCTCTCCAGAATATCATCAGTATGTTAATTTTCCCACCAGAAGTGAAAGTACACTGAATCATGTTTATTCATGCATCACAGATGCTTACAAAATCTTCCCTTCTTGTTTGGATCAATAAGACTATATCTCATTGACCCTCAGTCCAGTATACAAACCACTCACAAATAGGGAGGTGGCCCATGCACTCTCCAAGATGCAGGATTCTTTTAAACAGAAGTACCTCACTTCAGTACTTAAGTGAAAGTACAGATACTACTAGTCAATTGTTACTCCAATACAAATAAAAGTCATACAGTCAAATTTCACCTAAGTCAAAGTACTGAAGTACTTGCTTCCAAAAATACTTAAGTATTAAAAGTACATATTTCACTGCATTGTTGATTTATTGCCACCACACTTACAATACCTAATGCACCTAACTTGCTTGTAGAAGATGTAGCATAAAGAATAATGTAGAATGTTAGATGGTGAGTTTTTGTTTGCTGGAATATAGTTTGATTTAGGCAAACATGGCTCTTAAAACGATACAAATTTTTAATCTTTTTTGTAAACTTAAACATCGACTCTAAATATGGCCATGGATGTGGGCATGAAGGGTCGCCGTCTCCGTCCGTTTCTCCCCAGAGATGGTAACAAGTCATTTTTACCAAGTCCAGGTCAAGTCTCAAGTCTTTAGTCCCAAGTCCAAGTCTATGGGGTGCCGTTTGTAAAAACAGCTTAACAAATTTGGAGGTGTAATTTTTTCATCATGTAGTGCAATTTTCAAACAATTTTCACACATTTAGAGGTAAATGTGTTTTTAAAAAACTAGATGTTGCGCTCTAAATCTAAATGTTGTGCTGTTTACAAATGGTGACACTAAATGTGGGATTTTTGAGCTCTAGCGAAATGTTGAGCTCTAATTTAGAATTTAGAAATGTTGAGCTCTATATTTAGAAGATATGCTAATTGGCCACGCCCCATGATTACAATTGACTATTACTTAGCAGGGGACTAGACTGCATGCTGTGAATTTCCCCTCACCAACATGGAGGATTTGTTAAATATGAAAAATATATCTCCCACTCTAAATGTGAAACTTCACAGTTAGATAGGGCTCGGTGACACCTTTCCAACGACCCCTCGTTTAACATAATAGCCCCGGTGATCCGGAGTTATTAGCCGAAAACCGTGCACCTTGGACAAAAGTAATGGGACACAGGGGTGAGATATAAGAGTGCGAGATATAAATAAATAATTCCATGAAATGAACATTGTTTATGAGTTATGACTCACGAGTCACAACACCCAAGTCCGATTCAAGTCTCAAGTCGTTGAGGGAAAGTCTAAAGTAAAGTCACAAGTCTTTCTTTGTGTGACTTAAGCGTGACTCGAGTCCGAGTCTCAGACTCGAGTCCCCAATTCTGATTCTCCTGCCACTGATTGACAGCGTTTAAGAGAAGCTGGCATTTCAGTGTTACAGCGTAGACGTGACGTAAAACTACTGATGATTTGTGATAGGCTGTCATCTGCTAATAAACCAATCACGTTTTAGAAAAGTGAGACAATAAATACCACTTTAGGAACTGAAAGTAATGAGTAAAGAGAACCTTGATAGAAATGTAGTGAAGTGAAAGTTTCCAAAAAAAAGACTACTCAAGTAAAGTACAGATACTCAAAAACTGTACTTAAGTACAGTTCTCAAGTAAATGTACTTCATTACTGTCCACCTCTGCTTTTGAATACACACAGTGGAATGTATTATAGCAACAGGACACCTATGGAAGCAATGGCTTTGAGGAATTAACATTCTCTGTGCTTCTAAACATGAACTTTTGTGTAGCAAAGTAACTGTACACAAACACTCTAAACTCTACAAAGCAGCAAAAAAGACAAATCAGTTCTGTGCAATTTTCAGAAAACACATTGTACAGTGCAAGCATAACTGACACCTGATCATGTAAACGGAAATTATACCTGCTACTGTGTCTCTGTAATATTATAATTATCTAAATATTATATAATATTTAAATTTAATATTATATAAATATCACTTAAGTAATTATTACATGACAGTAAGACAACTGACCACATAAATACTGAAAAGAATGGAGAAAATGTCTTAACCTACCGGATCCTCTCAGCGGGAAAACTGGTCTGAGTTGGAAAGAGTATGAGGATCGCATAAACTACTCCATTTTCAGTCTGATCAGTAGGTATCACTGTGTGCTGAAATATTATATTTATTATATTTGATTATTGGATATCTAACTGTTCACAGAGTTGTTTGTTGTGTTTTACTGTACTGCAGCTGGTTCCCTCCTCTCTGCAGATTATCTGGTTGTATGGTTACAGAAGAAGGATGTGCTGCTCTGGCTTCAGCTCTGAACTCAAACCCGTCCCACCTGAGAGAACTGGACCTGACCTATAATCACCCAGGAGAGTCCGGAGTAGAGCTGCTCTCTGGTTTTCTGGAGGATCCACAATATAGACTGGATAAGCTACAGTACGTTTATGTCACTTAAATATTAATTGAGGTGTGTTTGTGTGTGTGTGTGTGTGTGTGTGTGTGTGTGTGTGTGGGCTAGCTGCTGTGCACCTCTGAGCTCAGTTCCAGTTGAACCCCTCAGAGTCCAGGTTGGAAATGCCACTGCTTCATCTTCAGCTGTGCCTCTTGAGTGTTCACACTCAAATGTGTGTGTGTGTGTTTTCTTTATAGGGTGGAGTTTGGAGGAGAAGTCAGGATGAACCCAGGACTGAAGAAATGTAAGACACACACGTGCATACACACACACACACATACACACACACACACACACACACACACACACACATTGTGTTATCTCCTGTGATTACTAATCTGTGTGTGTGTGTGTGTGTGTGTGTACAGATGCCTGTAATCTCACTCTGGACCCAAACACAGCACACAAACGTCTCTCTCTGTCTGAGGGGAACAGAAAGGTAAAGTGTGTGAAAATAGATCAGCGGTATCCAGATCATCCAGACAGATTTGATCACTATGTGCAGGTTCTGAGTGCGGAGAGTCTGAGCGGACGCTGTTACTGGGAGGCTGAGTGGAGCGGGCATTGTTTTGTATGCGTCTCTTACAGAGGAATCAAGAGGAAAGGAGCCAGTAAGGAGTGTCGGTTTGGATACAATAATCTGTCCTGGAGACTGAATGATTTCTCTCTCAGACAGTCAACTGAATCTGAGGCTGTTATGATCGCCTACATGTCGAGAGTCGGAGTGTATCTGGACTGGACTGCCGGCACTCTGTCCTGCTACCACGTCTCCCCTGACACACACACACTGACCCACCTGCACACACTCCACACCACATTCACCGAGCCCCTCTACGCGGGGTTTGAGCTTTGGTCCCCCCGCACAGTGCAGCTGTGTCTGATAGGATTGTGTGTATGTGGAGAGAGAGAGACCCCCGTAGAATCCTCAGCTGTAATGTTGCAGCAAATGTGATTTGTTGCAACATTATCCAAACTGGGCTGAAACCTTGGCTGATAAAATGGTACCCATCAAAGTTCATCAATGTTCAGGATCACCACAAGACCAACATGAAGCAGGTATTATTTAGAAGTTTGGATCTATTGGAGAACCACAGGAACCCAAAGATGTGCCCACAGTAGTGGAGATGCTTGTAAAGATAAAACCAGATAAAACCAGTCTGACCAGTCACTCTGGCACAGGGGTGCTGCACTGTGATCACCAGGGGGCGCTGAATTCCTGTAATTAACGGTTTTACCTTAGTAGTCTTACATCACAGCAAGAGAAAGAGATTAAAGATTTGGTTTATGGGTGAACAGTGCATTTGAGTTGTTATAGGCCCAGTGTTTTAACTACAGCTAACGATTTAGTGCTCTATTCGTAGCTCACTCTTTCACTGATACATATAGAAACAGTAATTCTGTGCATTTCATTGTTAGACTGAAATATCGATTCCTTGTCCAGGCAGGGATTTCACTGCCATCCCTGTAAAAGACTCGTGTGTTTGCATTCAGCAAACCTTGTTAGTTGTTCTAAACAAGAGTATAAGAGTTCTCACGGAATGTGTATTTTATTTTTATATCCTATCTATGACTATAAAAAATGTATCAGTATTAATACTGATATTGATACCGAGTGTAGCTCACCCTTTCACTCACGCGTATTAAACACTAATTCTGTGCATTTTAAGTATAGACTGTTTTGATTCCTTGTCCAGGAAGAAATTTCACTGTTGCTCTAAACAGGAGTATAAGAGTTCTCACTAAATGTGTATATTATTTCTATACCTTATTTATGACTATATCAAATTAATCAGTATTAACATTAATCACGTTTTAACTTGTCTGGTACCCAGTGTATCTATGTGTGTGCGTGTGTGTGTGTGTCACACACACACAAACACACACACACACACACACACACTATGTGGCCAAAAACATTGGGACAATCATTGGACTGACCGTTACACCAACAGGGACTTAAATGACATTGTATTCAAGTCCATGGACTTTAATCTGGAGTTTAATCTGGAGTTGGTCCCCCTTTGCAGCTATAACAGCCTCCACTCTTCTTTGAAGACTTTCCACAAGATTTTGGAGTTTCTGTGTCTGTTCATTCAGTAGAGCATTCATGAGGTCAGACACTGATGTTGGACGAGAAGTCCTGGCTCACAAGTCCAGTATTTTAACCACAGCTAATAATTTAGCGCTCTATTTTTTAGTTCACTTTTTCACTAATGCTTATATAACCACAAATTCTGTGCAATTCAAATATAGACTGTTTTGATTCCTCGTGTAGGAGGAAATTTCACTGCTATTCCAGTAAAAGGCCTTGGACTGGAGTTTTTACATTCAGCTTCTTAGCTGCTTAGAGTGTGAGTGCTAAATGTGTATTTTTTTATTCTAAACTATGTTTTATATCTTTGGCTATATAAATGTATCCAGCGTTAACATTATTCATGTGTGTATTGTTTGTATGTATGTGTGTAAGTGTATGAACATTTATGAAATACAGTATGAATTTGCATATGAAAAAGCAATATCTGTTTTTATTGGTATCGATATCAGCCATGCGAAGGTCAAGTCAAGTTTATTTATATTGTCCATTATCACAGACAAAGGTCATTCAGTGTGCTTTATAGGAATAGAACAAAAATGAAATAAAAATACAACAAAATAGCATAGAAGAAATAAAAGAATACATGTTAAATCAAACAAAACAACGAACGAGAATAGTGCAGTTTTACCAGCTTTTTAAAGCACCAGTGCAGATCTGATGCTGATGGGCAGTTTATTCCAGTAGGGGGCAGCATAGTGAAAAAATTCCTCACAGTTTCATTCTGACTTTTCCTGTGAGCAAGAGCTCGTTAAAAAGTGTCGACTTTCCTGATAAGCGCTGTGTCGTTGTCGGAGTGGAAAGGTTGTGTTTAATATAGACCCAGAAGGGCAGGCACAGGTATTTCTGAAATATTTTTATCATTAAACCAATGTTCCGTTATAAGGTTTCCCTGATTTTTTTTTTTTACATTTTGTCTCTCACAGTGGGAATGCACCTACAATGTGAATTTCAGACCTTCCATGACTTCTCGTTATACAAGTATATTCAAATTCCAAACCAAAAAACGTCTGGACATCGTAAAAAATACGCAATCACAAATCAGGTGATAGACTCACTGCTGCTTTTACAGAAGATACAATTTTCATCAACTCAGAAATTCACATTTCTGTAACTCGTGATCTGAGTGATAAATTAAGTGAATAATCTTTAAAGAAACTTATTTTACTTTAACTGGCATAGTACCTGGTATGATAGTTCCAAATAACTTTTGAAACTTTTTCCTGAACAGTTTATTAAAGCATTTTTATCTTTAATATTTACATCATCAATCATTAGATTTATACAGTGAGAATCAATACTCTCAGCAATCATGTTGTTTGTTATGTATAATGTCTTTATTTTTTCCAAAACAAACCCCTGTGTATATTATACATCATAATTACAAGGGAGAAGAAATTCAATTTATATCCAGGATTTTGGGATACAAAACTACACCTTATTTTTATTTTGGATGTAATTTTTTATCCACTTAGTTTTAAAATAGTATTACATTTCCCAAAATCACACACAGACAAGCCATCATCCACAAGTGAATTACATAATACTTATTTTCTTAAATAATGGTTAACAGAACGATTACGATCTTGATACATGGTTTGAATTGCCTGTTAAATAACCAAAATCAAAAAGTCCAGTACTTTGAAAATGAATTAATTGGTGTCAAATTACATTTTTTGGCCTTTTCCAATTTTCAGTAAAAAAACTTCTTTGATGGATTTCAATAATATCTTTCAATAATGTAACTTTTAACTTCCAAAAACTGTTACTGGATTTAATCCTCTGTGTTTTATTGTTACACATATTGTTGGATTACCCATAAAAAAAAAACCTCGATCTCTTGGAGGGGACTCAGATATGGGATCAGTGAGTGAGTTCCAGTCACCACCTAAAATCACCTTTCTGGTAACA
>JBBPCX010069963.1:0-10969 GCA_037974365.1 Hydrocynus forskahlii | reverse complement strand
AAGCACCCTCTGAGGCAGGTGAAAGTCCCTGAGACGTCTCAGGAAGAAGAGACGCTGACGGGCCTTCTTCACCAGAGTGTTGGTGTGGCAGGTCCATGACTGGTTCTGAGTGATGCGAACACCCAGGTACCGGAAACTCTCCACAATCAGCTCCTTAGTCTTGCTGATGTTTAGGAGGTGGTTGTTCTCCTGGCACCAGTCCTCCAGGTTCCTAATCTCCTCCAGATAGCCTTCGCTGTGTTGTCAGAGATCAGGCCCACCACAACAGTGTCATCCGCAAACTTGATGATGGAGGTGGAATCTGAAGTGGCTACGCAGTCATATGTGTACAGTGAGTGCAGCAGGGGGCTTAAAACACAGCCTTGTGGCGCTCCGGTGCAGAGAGAAATAGAGGGAGAGACATGTTTTCCCACTCTCACTGACTGTGGCCTGTCAGTTAGAAAGTTGGTGACCCACTGGCAAAGTGATGGACTGAGTCCCAGATCTTTCAGCTTAATGAAGAGCTTCGAGGGGATTACGGTGTTAAATGCTGAACTGTAGTCCACAAACAGCATCCTAACACAATTCCCCCTGCCCGTGTCCAGGTGACACAGGGTTGTGTGCAGCAGATGTGAGATGGCATCGTCGGTGGACCGATTAGTCTGGTATGCAAACTGTAGTGGATTCATGGTAGCAGGAAGTGAGGATGTGATGAAGTCTCTGACCAGTCGCTCAAAACACTTCATCACAACTGTGGTCAGTGCTACTGGGTGGCAATCATTCAGGCAAGCAGGCTGTTGTTTCCTAGGTACAGGGTCAGTGATGGACTGTTTGAAGCATGTGGAGACTACTGCCTAAGCCAGGGACAGGTTGAAGATTTCAGTGAACACTGGTGCTAGCTGGTCAGCGCAGGCTCTCAGGACCCGACCTGAGATGGCATCTGGACCTGCTGCTTTCCTGGTGTTCACTCTCCTGAAGGCGTTCCTCACAGCATGCTCTGTAACAATGAGAGCATTACCCTCACCGGCGTTCTCCGTGTGCACATGACGAATTCCACTGCTGTTTAAAGTGATGTTGTTGGCTGCAGCATCGAAGCGAGCAGAAAACGTGTTCAGCTCATCAGCCAGTGAAGCATCAGCTCTCACCATTGAAGAAGATGTTTGTTTATAATCTGTTATTGTCCTCAGTCCTTTCCACAGGCTCCTAGAGTCACACTGTTGTAGCTGGGACTCTAGTTTCTCCCCGTAGCTCCGCTTTGCCTGTTTTACTGCTCTACGCACCTGAAAGGACGCAGCCTTGTATTGGTCCATGTTCCCAGAGATGAGCCCTGTCTTGTAGGCAGCGGTGCGCGATCTCAGAGAGTCGCGGATGGTTTTATCCACCCACGGCTTCTGGTTGGCAAACGTTCCGATGACCGAATCCCAAAACCGCTTCCGTAAACATGTTGACGTCATCAGACGTGCCCCGAAACATTGTCCCAGAGTGTGACTGAAATCGCGCACTTGCGTGAGTGCACTGGAATATAGTGCATAGTGCGCACTGAGCACTTCCTTCTGTAGTGCACACTGCCATGGGTAAGTTTTGTCCAAAATGGAACACTAGCAGTTTTGCACTTAGCGGAAGTGATGGTTAACATTTGCTCGGGATTCTCCAGGCCGCCGAAAAATCTGCCAGTTATACCGCAGTATACGTCAGTAAAATTATTTTATTAACGTTACTTACATTTATACGAACCAGTTGGGCTTGCATTTCACTGTTGGCTGCCATTATTCAACTCTGAAAACTTGTCAAAAGTCCCTCACCTTCCGCTACTTCAGGGGTGTCCAAACCTGTCCAGAAAGGGCGGGTGCAGGTTTTCATTCCAACCAAGCAGGAGGCACACCTGAGTCCACCTCTGTAATCAGTTGGTCTTGGTTTTCAGTTACTCAGGTGTGGCTTCTTTTTGGTTGGAATGAAAACCTAAACTCACAGTGGCCCTTTCTGGACAGGTGTGGACACCCCTGCGCTACATGGTCAAAATGGCGTCCGTTTAGTGCGCATAGTATGCATTGCATGGTACTTTCAGTGCACTGAGTTTTAGCTTGGTTGTCAGTGTGAATGCACTATGCACTAAAATCGTGCACTAAAAGTGTGCAAGTGTGCGATTTCGGACACACCGTCTGTCTCCATCTTCAAGCGGGTCCTGCAGCGCAGCCACTGATCTCACTGGTCCGTGAGACTTCCCTCATGACCGGCGCCTCCTGTTTTAGTGTTTGTTTGTAAACAGGGATAAGGAGGACCGTGTTACCCTCATGGTCCTGTAATCAACTGTGATACAAAAATTTCTCTGACAACAAAGAAAAGAAAATCCAGGTAATCTTTGTATTTATAATTTGGTACATTAAGCTTGCTTGATACTTTGTAATATATTTCATTTTACTGTATAACTGTATCCTGCTACTCTTGTGGAAAAAAATCATTATGCATTTGGGACTGAAAGACCTGCTGCTATGTCAAGTCACAATCACTTTGACAACTGCTGCAAAAGCTTTTCAGAAAATTTGGCAACGTTTCTTCTTTTTATCTGATTGACAGTTTCATATCTAGACTCTCCCAGATCACATGAAACCTATTGCTAGGTGGGCATGTTCCTTCATGCTAACTTTCCTTGAAATATGGAAGGGACAAGTGCATTACCCTAGCTTATGATGATTCATTTGCTGGATAGCCCCACCTAGAAAAAATCTAACGCTTCACTGGAAAATATATTGTGACACCTTAACGAAATTTGCATCACCATCCAAGTTTTTGTGTTTTTGTTTCTCATAGGAGGTACTGCAACTGACACTTATCAATATCTCAAGACACCTGTGCCAATATCTTATGACGTAAAGGTTCAAATTTCATGAACATCTCAAGAATCACTTCAACTAAAATTTAGGAACTTGGTATATTTGTAACTATGAGTTTACAGCTATATGTTTCTTCCTTTTTTTATAATTAATTTTGTGAGCTGGTCAAATCATTTAAACTCTCACAACTCTATCATTAAACTACTCACTACAAGTTTGTACATTATGCTTGGGCCCCGCTGATCACTGCTTATTCTCTCAAGTTGTTTTGCAGTCAAATTATGTACCACAGTGTTGAGACCTCAAAATATCAATGCCTTTTTGATCTTTACTCTGGTTATATCTGCATTGGTTTGCATTATATATATTTGTATTATGTGCAGTCTGCATTGTTACATCTGAATGTTATAGTGCAGGGAGAAATATCACAAATGGATTTTAAAATCATTAATAGTTTTTCTAGAGATGATTGTGAAAGAAGTATTCCAATATTTATATCCTATCCATTAATGTTTTATGCCTGTGGTTGAATGATAAACCTAATAGAGAACTTCTGTGTTTTCTGCAGAGTTTTTTTCAGAGCTGTTGCACACACTTCTCTCAAAATTTAACTTATTTGGTTTTAGTCAACTGTAACAAATTAAATTGCTTTTACACTGCAAAGAAAAAATAAACGGATTAGGTGGGTAAAATCACTATTTTACAGTCAGTTCAAGTCTTTTATAATACAATCAGGGATGCAAATGAATTCCTCTTTCACTTCAGGTTCTTCTTGTATATATGAACTTCATCAAACTGCAACCAAAGCAACAACTCGTAGCTCCCAGTGTGGAGGAAGGCTTCGCCAGCGTTCTTGTCGCAGACCCAGAAAACAGTGAGGTTTATGCTGAGACCGTCTCTCTGAATTTTCCAGTCCCCTACGGTGCGTGCTGCATTGTGACAGCCAAGAACGAGAAAAAGTACCGAAAATGTGATGCAGGGGTCTGGGTCGATGAGGAGAATAGACATTATCATTGTTTTCTTTCTCAATCAAGGACAAGTAACAAATTGGCTAAAACAACGAAGACAACAAAATGTTTCTTTATGCCCTTACACCGTGCTCTGAAGACATGTGTACTAGTCGAAAGTAACAATATATTACTCCCCAACACAAGGTAATACAGATTTATGGGCATGGCAATGAATCCCAAGACTCTGGAACTCTGGCAAAGAAAGGCTCGATAGCACATTTTGTGGACCGGAAATTTCCCACATCTGTTTATTTCTGCATTTCTGTTAGTGATTACAGTTGTGAGATCTGAGAAGACACATGCTCCACTCCCACAAGCAGTCAGTCTCCAACGCAGGGGGTGATAAGTTGTTGTGTTAGATGCAGTTTGATAGAGCTCAAATCTGCCTTAAGTTTAAAAAGCATCTTGGTGGTCTTTGAATTTGCTTTTGATTCGAGACCTTCAAGCTTGATCTCTTCTTTGTGGTAAAAAATTCTTGCCTGTTGCTCTAGATTCAGTGCTCCCCTCTCCTGGTTCACTGGAGAAAGAGAAATTCAGTGCTGTAATGCCAGAGATGGAGCCAAATGTGGGGCCTTCATGATGCCAGTATTGCAAGTACTCACACGCTGGCTGGAGTGAGAATATTCAAAGGAAGCTAGAGGAGGAGTGCCACTTTCTATATAAACTGATCTTGCACTCATTCAGAACACACCGTCAGTTTCAAAGACAGCTTGTAGAGGTTAAAGTGACTGTTCAAGGCACTTGCATATGGAAATGATCTACATAAAATGTACAATATTTAAATATGCTGTATTAGAACCTCATATGTAGTTTATGGGGAAGTCAAACTGCATGTAAAATGCATATTAAATGCACACAACATGAAACTTATATAGTTTTGCAACATATTAGCATCGTGTGCTTTATTCATACATGAGAAAAATGAGAAATGGGCCACTTTTGTGGTATGTGCCACATAAGATTTGTTTCTGGCAGTAAAGGTTTGGTATAAGACTTTTAGAAGTTGTATGTATTTCTTTTTCATATGGGTTTCAAAAGGTAACTTTCAAAATGAAACCATTTTACCTGGTTATCTTCTCCAAATCTGATATTTATAGCCTATAAATGAATGTTCTGTTCATACTTATGATTGAATTATCATCCTAATGGAGAGAATGTGTGTATTCTGCAGAGCATAATTTCATGATCTTTTTTCAGCCCATCTTTTTTCAGAACTGTTGTGCAAACTACTTTCAATGCATACATTACCTTTAAATTATTAAAACAAAGCTGCCTCCAAATAAATTTTGAAAGGCTTCTTAGTTGTTGCAGGTTCCATTATAGAAAATTCTTCAAGTAAAAATAAAATTTGCAAAAAATGTAAAAATAAAATTTGCAAAAAAAAAGTAAGCAGTTTAGGCAAGCAAAATCACCATTTTGCAGTCAGTTTAAACCTTTTATGATAAAATCAATTATTTCAGAAAACTGCTCTTTCACTGCTCTAGCACCTCTATGCATGGGAACACTGGCAACATTGGCATTGTCAGCCATGGAGGCCCCGCATTTTGCACCATATTTGGCATTTCAACAGGGGGTATCTCATCCTGCAGTGATCCTGGAGAAGGGAGCATTGTGGCCAATGCAACAGGAAAGACGCTGAGAAGAGAAGAGGTGAAGCTTGAAGACCTGCTGGGAAAAGATTCACAGTCCAACAAGACGGTCTTCAAACCTAAGGCAGACATAAGTTTCATCAAACTGCAACCAAAGCAACAACTCGTAGCTCCCAGTGTGGAGGAAGGCTTCACCAGCGTTCTTGTTGAAGACTCAGAAAACAGTGAGGTTTACACTGAGACCGTCTCTCTGAATTTTCCAGTCCCCTACGGCGCGTGCTGCATTGTGACAGCCAAGAATGAGATCAAGTACCGAAAATGTGATGCAGGCGTCTGGATTGATGAGGATGGACATGACCATCGTCCCAAATAATGCTGGATTGGGAAGCTGAAATCTTGGAGAAGCATTGTATTCACCCTTGTAGATTTTTCGGATTTAGATACTTCACAATGATTTAAGATTTGATTTCAGATTCGAATCTTTTGCAGTTGCATTTCACAAACAAACCATTATGACTTTCCTTAATTTTTAACCTTGTTAGGTCAATATGAGGTCAATTTAACATGTTCTGCTGCATCGGATAAGAAAGCAATTAATAAAATATTGCATTTTTCATTGTTTTACTGTTTTTTTCCTTGTTTATCCCTCTTGCATGTGCATGTCTAAAACCAGTTAAATGTGTTAACACACACATGCATGCAAACTGAAAGGGGTTAATCCTCCCCTCTCATCCTCTTGTCCTCCACAAGGAGAAGGAGGAGAGAGGAGGATTAACAAAATGAGCAGAAAAAACATTTCAGAATAAAATGGAGAATGGTATCCTATTACTGTCTGCTAGCCAACTAAGATAACACTGAATGTAAGCTACAACAGCTCTGGGAAGTCCAATCAGACATTAAATAAAAATATTGCTCTTTATTTGTGCCTTGATTTTGCTATTCCTTTTGAGAAAAAAAACCCATTACATTTTATTACCTGTGAGGTTACTCAGCCCTTATTTTAATAATTAAGGTATTAAGTAATAATGTTTCAGCCCTCATTTTAATAACTGTCATTAAGCAATAACATTTCAACAAGTGCCATCACTTAGACAAAATAAAATATTGCATCTTTCATATTGCATCTAAAATAACACCTCACACACACATACACACACACAAGAAAGTTCAGGTGGTTTCTGGTGGGTATCTAGTTAAAATGAGCAGATCTTGAAGTTAAGATGGCCAACAAGGTGATATTTTAATGTAACTGTGATGAACAATATTGCACACCTACTTACATGTTAGTGAATAATGAACATTAGCAAAATATGAGGATATTAACTCATCAGAATTTGTAGACAACTGACTCAGAACTAATGTAGGAGTGATGGGCTACCTTAGTTTTGGTGGTATCTCCTGTAACATTAAAATAATCTGTCTAATATTGTTGTCCCCCTCAGACGTGCTTGTGCATGTGTATGCATCATGTGTTTTGTGGGTTGTTTTATTTGTTGTTGATGATGAACTTTGTTACTGCTATAAAGAGTCCTTGGGATTTAGAAAGGCACTAAACTCAATTCACCGCAAACATGAAAGTTTTTGCTTAAGCATGGAAAGACATAAATCAGGGTGATGAACTAGCTATTTCTGTCAATGTTGCTAAACTTTTTGGAGGAATTGTTGAACTGATAATATTATTAGTTGTGCACGTGAACAGCTGATCTCCTGTTCAGCTATTCAGAATCATTCATCTTGGCATTCATTGTTCTTGCTTGTAAAAACATTCATACATTCAAAATACATTCATATATTGATGCAGTGAAAAACAAAAAAACAATCTTGCCACGAAAACAAGTACTTTTTTGCTAAATTCAACAATTCATTGACATCCCCATCCCCAGAGGAAGGCTCAGTTATTGGTGGGCTGGGAGAAGCATTAGCTTTACTCTTGTTGATACTTCAAATGAAGATATCAGATTCTTTTGCAAATGCAATCCATATTCCAATAAAATTCTTACATTCTTAGATTGGTGTATCAAATATTGATTGTAAATCAATATGATACAAAATAAAGAAATAAAAAACTGAATGTTTTATTGGCCATTACTGTTCTCGATTCTTGTTAACACGTTAATCCTACCTGTACATGACCTAAAATAAAAGCTGCACTATGTCACATGTATTAAAAGTGAGTAAGCTTCTGACAGTCCTACTGAAGACTATACACAGTATATCAAAAATGCAGAATGCTGACGTGCTTTATTAATAAGATTTTCAGCATGTTTGGTTAATAATAATAATAATAATAATAATAATAATACATTTTATTTATATAGCACTTTACATTTTACAAGAAAATCTCAAAATGCGTACAGACAGAGAAAATAATAAAATAAAATAACAGGATATCCACGACAAAGAAGGTTAAGGTCAGTTTAGAGTGTATTTCACTTCTTATATATACAGCTCTGGAAAAAAATGAGAGACCACCACAATTTTTAAAATCAGCATCTCTATGAAACCCACAGCTTCCTGATTGCAGGGCGAATGCCCTAACCACTAGGCCACCAGCTGCAACTGGTTGAACTGTAAAAACTCCCTTGCTGAAGAGTAAAATATTTGTTCTTTTTCTTTTTTAGTTTCTATACCTTACCATGTGTGGGGATCCATGATTTTTTTAGTGTGGCAATTCAGTGTGGGGATCTGATTGGTGTGGCTGCTTGACTTGAGTCACATGGGGCAGGTCACATGACCCACTAGGATGTTATAAAAAACTGGCTTGTTGCGCTCTCACACTCTCTTGCTGCTGACAGTCGCCCCTTGCGACTTGAAGCGGTGTTTAGGTGGAACTTTGGTTAAATTTGTGCTGGGAGCTGGCTGTTCTCTCTCTTTGTTCTTGTGTAGGTTGTCTATGTACAAGGCCAGATCCGCACCTGGCTATTTCTCCCTTCCGTTGGGGGCTGCACTGGAGTGTGTACTGGTATCTGAGTGTGTACTGGTAACCCCCAACACGGTGTGGTATATGGTGGTGGTATTTATAGATCATGTGTGTGCACTGCTTGCTGTGTTGCATGTTTGTGTGGTGTTGCGTTTGCTGTTTCTTTTCCTCTCTTTCACCAGGGCCTCCTGAGATGGGAGCTGTTTGTGCCGACCCGACCTTATTATCTTGAGAAGCTTCAGTCAGTTCCCTTGCAGTCTATTTTCTTATTCATTTTATAAAGTGCATTTATACTAATTTGTGATAAACTTGAACTTCTTATATATACATATGTCTCTTGTAAATTGTTCCTTTGCGGGGAAAGCCTAGAATTAGTCCTGCTGTAGAGTTCAGGGGTTTCCCCTGCCCAGATTAGGGGGTGGCGTAGTCAGACAGTAAAGTAGGTATTCTGCATGTGAGGTACCACATTTTTGGCGTAGTCGGCAGGATCCTGTG
Organism: Hydrocynus forskahlii; assembly: GCA_037974365.1. Taxonomy (NCBI): domain Eukaryota; kingdom Metazoa; phylum Chordata; class Actinopteri; order Characiformes; family Alestidae; genus Hydrocynus; species Hydrocynus forskahlii. Next base: position 2,145 of record JBBPCX010069963.1, on the reverse strand, counting down.
ACGAGAACTGAAGGCCGGTGACAAGTGTTCAACTGCTGCTCTATTGTCTTTGTTTTGCTTTTGTTGTATTTGTTTGTTTCTATCTAGTAAGCTATAAAGCTAATAAAATGAGTTCGGAACAGGAGCAGGAGGAACTTTTAACCCTTCGGGAGGAGGTACAGCGGTTACGGGTGGCTAATGAACAGCTCAGTCAAGGAAGAGGTACTGTTAACCCTGCTATTAGTGTTAGTGGGACAGCGTCCAGCAGTAATGTGGCCTCACTAAATTGGCCTGCTCAACAACCAATATCTGAACGTGTGGTGTATATTCAGAGAGAGAGGAAATGTCCTCTCTTCTCTGGGTCAAAATCTAAATCGGACATATCAGTATATGATTGGATAGAAAATGTTGAATCATGTTTGAGAAATATGACCAGCAGAGAGAAGGCCCTCTTCCTTTATGATCATTTGGAAGGAGAGGCAAAAGCTGAAATCAGATTTCGCTCATTGGCTGAAAGAGAGAATCCTGATACAATTTTAAGAATTCTAAAAGAACTCTATGGTTCCTCCTCCTCCTTTGTTAGCCTACAAAGACAGTTTTTTGAGCGAAAAAAAAAGGATGGGGAGTCTTTAAAAGAATTTTCTCATTCTCTGTGGGCATTCATTGAAGAAATTAAGCATGCATATCCCAATAGATTGACTGACTCAGATAAACTAGTGAGGGACCAGTTTGTGGAGCATGTCCGCGATGTTTCGTTAAGACGAGAGCTTAAGAGCATTGTACGAAATGATCCCCAAGTTTTTCATAACGCTACGACATGAAGCCATTAGATGGTTGGAGGAGGGCGAGTGCCCCTCTGGACACGCTAGAGTTGGGCTTCACCACTGTGGAGTAGATGTTGATGTTGAGGGGGCCTGTCGGACAGTAACTGCAGGTAGAGGTTTGGAACTTTCTACTTTACAAAAGCAACTCGACCAGCAGCAGTCTCAGATTGATAAAATTCTTAAGAGTTTGTCTAAGATAGAATCTGTGCTAAACCAATCTGCTTCTTGTTCCCATAATCCAAATTACCAATTTACAACAGAAGGTTTGCCCATCTGTCTCCGCTGTCATAAGCATGGACATATCCTACGTCAGTGTCACCAGGGGACCAGGCCACGGACATCCAGTTTGCCTAACCCTCAACCTGAAGAAAACCCAGCTCCGGCCATTGCAGGACCTTCGGGTATGCATAGCAGTAAGCATGTTAATGACCCAAGCAATACTGGCCCCTCTAGGCAGCCTCTATCTGTGTCAAATGTTTCTAGACCACTGATAGATAGTTGCCCAGTAGTAGAGGTAGAGATGGGGGGAGTTAAGGTGAATTGCCTATCGGATACTGGGTCCATGGTAACTACCATCACTGAATTACTTTTTAAAGAGTCCTTCCAACACTGGGGTGCACCTAGGCTTGGGTCATGTGGGTAGTCGGCTTTAAAGGCAGCCAACGGTTTAGACATTCCTTATGTTGGATACTTGGAGTTGGACATTAGAGTACTGGATAGTTATTCCAGGTCGTGGGGTTTTGGTGGTGAAAGACTCTCCTTGCACATTACCATCCATCCCTGGACTGTTGGGGATGAATGTTATTAAGGAGTGTTATATAGTTATTTGCACATCAGGGGGAGTCTTTATTTGCCTCTTTGTCAGCCATCCAAGGAGAACCATGCTGGGAGCCAGCCCTCCGCCACTGTCACCGGCAAGAGGTTTGTCCACTAATCCCTGAGGGTCAGGTGCGTGTCTTAGAAGAGACGGGAGTTTATACCAGCTGGGTCACTTAAATTTGTTAAGGTTACTGGCCCCAGAGTGCCCTATGTCATCCACCACTATGTTGTTAGAGCCTGGGGGCTCTGACCTTGCCCCTGGCTTGTTGTTGTCACCAGCCTTAGTCAGTGTTTCCAATGGTGTGACTTATGTCCCTGTAGTTAATGTGGGAGCCACAGGAGCCACTGTCCACTCAAAACAAGTGTTGTGGATGTTACACTCAGTCACAGGCATATGTAACCCAGTTCCTAAAATTGTCTCAAACAAAAGAGGAAAAAATAAAACCTTGTTCCTGTTTAATGAAAGTGGAAAAAGTTCGGTATATTTATTTAAACAGAAAAGGGACCCAGATTTATATATTTG
>JBBPCX010069962.1:0-10971 GCA_037974365.1 Hydrocynus forskahlii | reverse complement strand
ATATCTCTGCAAATCCCGATGATAAACTTAAATTAAATAAAATCGGGGACTGCATTAAAGATATAAAAGACTGGATGGTTTACAATGTCTGATGTTTTTGTTGGACACATCTTGATAAACTATGCTATGGCAAATAGTTCTGTTACTCCAAAGGCTTCTAACTTTACAGTAATTAATCCAATATGCAGTAAGTGACTGAAAAAGCTGACTTCACATTAATTTTTAAATCTATTTTAGCTACAATTAGAGGATAGATATACAGACATACTTCTTTCCCACAGATTAAAAGAGAAGAGCAGGAATAGATGTAAAAATGGTCCTGGATTGTGGCCATATTTAAAAATAAATTTAATAATTTACAGCAGAACATCAAACTGGAATCTGTTAATTACACAGCAAGCTACTCAAGCTCTGGAGCTCTGTCTCTCTCCACTGCCATGCACCACACCCTCCAACGTGCTTCCTCTACTCCTCCCCTCTCCCCCTAAGTGTTTAAGTGCTGTCATTTAGCCAAGCTTTACGTTCACTTTTCTGGGTGACAAATATGTTCATATTAGTGACACCCAAGTGTGGTGTAGTGTAAACTGTAGTGCTAAACTGATCTGTTTTCTCTGAGCTCTGAGCTTTTTTGTAGTTCAGTGGTTAACACATTGTACTGAGAAATTAGTGTTCTGGCAGTGAGCAGGTTTTGCTCATTAACAATAAATGTGGAGAGAAAGGATGAGAGGCTCAGACAGAGAGATAGAGAGAGAGAGAGCATCTGTGAGTTTGTAGGCTCAAATCAGGCTTAAAGGTAAATGGACACTCTGTGATTGGCAACCCGCACATTTTGAAGAAGTATTGGTATTCCAGTCTTCTTGAACATTGTTTTACCTTACTTGTGAAACCAGAGTAACCACCTAGCAACACCTTAGTAACCACTTAAAACATCGTGGCAACCCCCTAGCAACACCATAGTGATTCCTTACAGTTGCCATAGTAACCAGTTAACTCCACTTTAGCAACCACCTGCAGTGCCACAGTGACTGCCTAGCAACACATTAGTAACCACTTAAAACATCATGGCAACCCCCTAGCAACACCATAGCAATTCCTTACAGTTGCCATAGCAACCAGTTAACTCCACCTTAGCAACCACCTGCAGTGCCATAGTAACCACCTAGCAACACCATAGCAACCATAAAACATTTTTTAATATCTGGTGTATTTTGTGTGTATTCTTATTTTTGTTTTTTTTATTTTGTGGTCGATTCAATTCTCTGTAACATTTGGGAAGAGAGAGCAGATGATCGAGTCACCTCTAAGATGTGTGTTGAAGAGAGAGTCATGGCTGTCATGGCTAAGGCGGCCTGAAAGGAACAAAAGGTGGAGAAAAACAAATGCGGAGAAAAACACACAGCAGACTCATAAATAGCTTTCAAAACACCAAAGATAAGGTCATTTATGAAAAACCTTAACACTTGCCTTCAAGGCCAAGAATGAACTGGCACCTCCTTACTTATCAGCACTGATCAAGCAGCATGTCACTTCTCGTGCTCTCAGAGCTTCAAGCGCTGCTTGTCTTGAACCTCCGTTGCTCAAAAGAAGAAGAAGACATGCATCAAGACTCTTTTCAGTCTTGCCCCCCCCCCACTGTGGGGTGCTTTGTTGTCATCTTCTGGATATTTGGAAATTTGGCTACGCTTAATGAAGCATAAAACTCATCCAGTTTAAGAGAGTTTAAGAGAACTTCTCCTTTAAGACAGCATCACCTTGGAGATCAATAATTTCCAACTGCAACTCCTGTGGCTCTGTTTCAGGGTCTTGTGTGAAAGGACATGACACCAGCTGAAGTGACTTGTCAATTTTTCCAAAATCAGGTCGTCCAGTGATTTCCTGTATTTTTTCACATGTTGAGGGGCCTTTCAGCACAGCCAGTGTGCAGTAGCAGAGTAATAACAGAGAGTAGCCCGGGTTCTGCAAAATCAAGTCAATGTACAGGGATCGACATAAGTGGTACACCAGTACGCATTTGGCATATGTGGTACGTAAATGCACAGTAGTTTTCAGTGTTCACAGCGCAAATGCGTACCTAATTTGAGTAACTTTATATTGTGTGTCCCACCCTGCCCCTCGACTTCACGGTCCGAGACACCGACGAGACACAGAATTCTGCACACATCCCCTCAACCACGGCTGAGAAAGATTTTTTTTTAAATTTTGTTGCGTACCAATTGATTCATGTAGGTACTCATTAGAGTACTAGAACAAAAAAATATGTCAACCCCTGTCAATGTATCACTGCGCCTATTGCGAAACACCGATCTTCAGCGGGCTGGATTAAAAAGACCAACGGGCCGGACGTGGCCACCCCTGATCTAGGGGATTAATCTAGGGGATTAATTAGTCCTTACACTTGCCTGCACATTTAATTTCCATATATGAAAATAGAAAAAAAGTCTTCTCTTCATTATTGTTCATATGTTTTTGCTAACTTTGTAGTACCCTCTTAACTGTTTTTCCTTTCTTGTGTATTAACCTCTGACTTTTTTCTTTTTGACAGGGTTTGTGGCTTGCTTAAGCACTGATGGACATCGCTCTGGATAGGAGCATCTGCTAAATGCTGTAAATGTAAACGTAAACATAAAAAAAAATATTTTTGTGGTCGAGTCAGCTCTGTAGTGTATGAGGAGAAAGAGTGGTCAGATCAGTTTCAAAATATGCGTTGGAGAGAGAGTCTGTGACATCACAGCTAAGGCAGCTGGAATGGGACAAAACGTGGAGAAAGGCAAATATGAAAAAAACAAACGTGGAGCAAAACACGGTCAGTAATAGAAAAAGGTTTGTGTCACTGTTTGCTGCGGTTTAATTACAATTACTAAGCCTGTGACTGAGGCTACACATTCAGCCATATAGGGGCTTGGTAAGAGACAGCAAATTAATGCCCCCTTGACTGAATCAGAAAATTGCCAGTTCTAATCTATGGTGCAAAAATTTCACATTTTCTCTCAGAAATGTATCTAGTTAGTAATGTGATTGCAGAAGCAATTGCTCTATGTCACAGTTCTGTTGTGCGCGCTCATGCAGGACACGCGGAGGCAGACCTTCATTCTTTTGTTTTCTTTTATTTACAATATTCACACAAACTCAAAACCTGGCATGAGGGCTGATAAGTTTTCTTAAATACCAAAAGAACACAACCTTTGATTAAGTGAACAGTGAACTGACAAACCCAGGAACACAAAACAAGCTATTTATAGAATAATTAAACACAAAACATCTGCTCTACTAATGCCTCATCCCTGGCCAGCCGAGGCACAGGGATGAGGCCCCACCCAGTGTCAAAATAAAAGTGCATCAGTCTTAATGTTAGCTTTCACCCCATTTTGGCAGCCATCTTGGATTCAGCCAGAACATTTTATAAAGCTCACAGTTCAGTCAAATAATGTTATTTTTCTTTGTAATTGGACTAATTTCAAAGCTAAGGCTCTGAAGTTTCATGTGCCACAAAAGAAAAATATGTAAAGTTATTGCAAACAGAAAAACAGGATGGAAAACCGGAGATTATGTTTTCATGCGAAAAATTGTTTTCGTAAAAAAGCGTTTCCCATTTTCCCAGTCCAAAACCTCACCAAGCAGACACTGGAAATGCATAGCCACAACTCTTCTACACTTATGTTCAAAATTTCAGCTCAAAAGAATAAAAGATGAGTTTGTAATAACTGTTTTTGTGCAAGTAGTGCCACCCGAGCCGCCATCTTGAATCCAGACATCCTTATTTTCAAAAGAAAATTATAAATAAACAAACCGCTAAATCACATTTTTCTTTTCATAAAACTAGTCCTCAGACTTCAATTCAAATCTCGTGCCAGTAACAAAGGAGTCGCAGAATTGGTTCACCAGTATAAACCAGCTCGACTCCCCAGTGCCCATAATAAACCACACAAATCTCGACAAAACTCACTCCAAATTCGCTCAAACACCTCCAAACCAACTCAAAAGCAATCTCATAACAACCAGCCAGCAATACAACACTTGCAGCAAAGTGTAAATAAACCATTTTCCTACTTTTTGGTGAAAACTCGAGCGTCCATCCCGAGCGCGACTCCACCACTCTGAGCGCATCTTTCGAATTTTCTCCTGGAAATTCCAATCTTCTGGCCAAAAGTCCCCACCAAATGTCTTCAAAAGTCCTAAAATATCCTGAATTTGGTGTTCTGTGTCCATTTCGCTTTGTTTCTGCATAAAAAATCCATTTGAAGAAGCGCTTCTTCTCAGCAGAACATAGGAGGCATTTCACTCCACCTTGAATCTTTGTGGTTTATATAGACTTTAGGACTTAGACAAACCCACCAGAAGAAACGTATTTCCATTGGCTTTCATTTAGAATACGTAATTAGCCTCTGCGATGGGACAGGACAAAGGAATTGTCCGTCAAAGTGGACTCACCCAAAGTGCGTCGGGGGGGGGGGGGTTGCTTGACTCAGTGTATCTCGAGAATGGTATGGTCTAGTGACGTGGGGGAGGGCTAAAAATGGAGCTTGTGAGCTCAGCTTTCATTGGAATCCATGAGATTCGTTTTAAAAATTTAACAAAGAATCACCGCAGCCGCCTGCGTCCGCCAGCAGGGGGGATGCAAGTGAACAGGCCTCTCGCGGCCCCTTGCTCAGGCCCTAACAGTACCCCCCCCCCTTACGGCACCACTCCAGGAGGAGGAGGGGTGGAGGGGGAAAACAAGAGGTTCTCCACTCGAGGGCCCTTTCCAAGGCTGTCCAGGGCATGCCCCCTTCCATCGTGCCTCCCTCAGAGGTCTCCTCCGAGGTGGATCCCCTTAGCACCCCCCAAAAAATTCCTTGGGGAAAGCCCTTGGGCTCAGGTGGCATATTCCCCCTCCACAGATGTACCACTGGGGCATCAGGTGGTCCAGGACCGCACCAACAGCGCTGTGATGACGATGGTGGCCACCCCAAGGTGGCAGTATTCCCAGCAGGCCCTGGGACCTCAGGGGATATCATCATTGCTGGCGCTGGGGCCTCTGGAACAGGAGCAGGAGCAGGGGTCACAGCCGGAGCCATGGGGGCTGGAGCTGGACCCTCCCAGACAGGGACTGGAGCTGGAGCGGGACCCTCCCAGACAGGGACTGGAGCTGGAGCGGGACCCTCCTGGACAGAGACTGGCGCTAGAGTAGGAGCCTAACGGACAGGGACTGGAGCTGGAGCCTCACAGACAGGGACTGGAGCCTCAAAGACAGGCACTGGAGCCTCAGTGAAGCAGCTGGCTAGAGTCGCATAAAAGCAGCTGGCCGGAGCCACTGAAAAGCTGCCGACTCTAACCACTGCAAGGCTGCGGACTGGGGCTGTGGGGACAGGAGGCTGCAGGTGCGGAGGTGCCGTCATCGGAGGTTTGAGCCGTCGTGGGGCTGGCACTGGCTGCTGAGGCTGCTGCAGGGCCGGCGGGGGAGGCCGGAGCCTTCTGGGAGCCAGGACGGGAAGTTGAGGCTGCAGGGGCGCTAATAAGGGCCTTAATGGCTCCACTAAAAGGTTGAGTGGCCCCTCTAAGGGGCCCAGCAGGTCGACCCAGGGGCCTCTGGGCTGTGAGCTGGTGGCTAATGGCTCTAAAGAGGGGACTGACCGTCTTATAGCAGCCACCGGCTGTTGCATGCCCTGAGGGGAAGCCTGGTGGCTCGGGAGCGGTGCTGCGTGCCTCAGGAGTGGAGCGATGGGCTGCAGAGCCTCAAGGAGAGACGGGACAGGCTGTGTGGCTTCGCGGAGCTGTTGTTGGTCGACCAGCATAGCAACCAGTCCCGTGAGCCTCTCCAGCTGCCTCTCATTCTCCGCTACCTCCTGCTTCAGGTTCCTCAGAGCCAGCGGGAGGCCCGGAAGAGCACCCAAGTCTGGCGTCCTCGCCAGAGTGCTTCCTAGCCCGCTTCCTCCCCACTGGTTAAGGGGCTAGCCAGTTGGCTTCTCCACCCACAGCCATGTCTCGCGCCATCCGCTCCTGGGAGAGTAATGAGAGTTCTCTCAGTAGCCACTCCTCTTCCTCCGGGGTTAATTCCTCGCACCCCGTGTTTGCCCTGCGTGTTTTGTAGGTCGGTTCATCTGTCACAGTTCTGTTGTGCTTGCTCATGCAGGACACGTGGAGGCAGACCTTCATTCTTTTGTTTTCTTTTATTTACAATATTCACACAAACTCAAAACCTGGCACGAGGGCCGATAAGTTTTCTTAAATACCAAAAGAACACAAAAGAGGATAAAGTGAACGGTGAACCGGCAAACCCAGGAACACAAAATAAGCTATTTATAGAAAAACTAAACACAAAACATCTGCTGCTACTAAGAGTGGCCTCACGCGGCCCCTGGCTCAGGCCCTACCACTCTACTTTTCTTCTTAAGTTTTATTTTTATTATTATTAGGTTGATTACATCAGCAATCACACTATTGTTCTTCTTAAGTACACAAACTTTTGCCCTTTAGGCAGTTCTGAACCTACAAGCTCTTCTGACACTTCAAATCACTGATGATCTCTATCTCTCTGTGTCTCTTGCACTCTCTCTCCACATTTTTTCAAATCAAATTAAATGAGCAAAAGTACTGACACCCCTCTCTTTGTGAAAAAGTATTGTATTTTTGATTAATGTCTTTACATTAACGCTCACCTGTGAAACAGTAGCACTAACCACTAGTTACCATAGCAACCACCTGCAGTGCCATAGCAACCACCTTGTAACAACCACAGTTACCATAGTGACCACACAATGACACTTTGCATTTTCTCACAGAAATGCAATCAAGGGGACCTCCGGTATGGCACACACTGTGTAGACATGTGCCAAGCGGCTCTGCTACTTTCTGACTAAATCCTTCTTGAACATCATATTTGCTCCAGCAAATAACACCCACTCTCGCTAAATAAGTCCTGGGCCACTAAGGAAAGGCAGTCAAAGTCTAAACAAAACTGTCCAGCCTAAACTCTCCAACTTTGCCTCACTGAGTGGCAACAAATCTCCTGTTAACACCCCCACAATGGCTAATGGTAGCTTGTCTCCGAAGGATAATAGTGTTGGGAGGAAACACAGATACAACAGCTGAAGAGTCCAGTCATATGTCGGATGACATTATTTTGGCTATTATCAACATGAAAATGGAATTTTCCACCAGGTTTGAGGGTATTCTGGCCACTATTGAACATGTGATGAAAGACGTTACAGACTGTGCAGGGCTTGTTACAGAGGCAGAAACGAGGATCTTGGAGATCGAAGACAGCGTTAGCTCGCTTCAAACAAAAGTACAAATCCTAGAAAATAAAAATAAAGATCTTGAGGAAAAAGTGCTGGACTTGGAGACTAGATCTAGGCACTCGAATTTGAGGCTTGTCAATCTGTCAGAGGGTGCAGAGGGTGAAGATGCGTGTGCATTTCTGGAGGGCTGGCTGCTGAGCATACTGGGGCTGGCACCATAGCGCACAAATCTTACTGTGGAGAAGGTGTCCAAGAACACAGGACAAATCTTCACCTAGAATGCTCATAATGAAGTTTCGAAAATAGTTTCTTCTCAGAAGAAACTTTCCTTGTACATAATACATTTTATGAGAGAAATGATATAATATGTATGTAATGCATTTTATGAGAGAAATGAGTTTAATAGACATATGGAGGGAAGAAAATCCTAATGACCTAGAGTTTTCATGCTACTCCAATGTACATAAGACTTATTCAAGAATTGATTTCTTCCTGATATCAGGAGAACTAAGACATAGAATTAAAGAATTATCTTATGACGCCATCTTAATCTCAGATCATGCTCCAACCTCGTTAGTATATCATGACTCTAAATTGGTGAGAAATGCTTTTAAGTGGCGCTGCAAACAAAAATGGCTGACTGATCCAGGCTTTGTCTGCTTCCTGGATGAGCAAATAAAATTGTATTTTGAAACAAATACAGCAGAGACCTCAGCAAGTATAAGATGGGAGGCCTTTAAGGCAGGGGTGTCAAACTGTCCTGGAGGGCCAGCACAGTTTGATGGTTCTCCTCTTCACACATTCACTAAACCTGATAATTAACTGGCAAGGTGAACCAGGTGTTTCTAATAAGGGAAATCACCAAAACGTGCTGGACCACAGCCCTCCAGGACTGGAGTTCGACACCCCTGCTTTGAGGCTTTCATTAGGAGACAGATACTTAATATTACTAACAGACATTTCAAAAAGCCAAAAACCTTGTATCGAGAATAAAGTTGTTTTAGAAGAAGTACTATCATTCAAGGTTTCCAGAATCTCAAAACTTCTGCTGCTTAGAGCACAGTATAACAAAATATCTGTATCAAGAGTGATGGCCTGTCTGCTGTGACGTAAACTATCATTCTATGATCAGGCAGAAAAGCCAGGGAGAGTGCTGGCATGGCTCATTAAACAGTTACAGAGTGAAAGATCTATTAATGTATTACAGAATGAGAGTAGAGACCCAACAGAAATAAATGAAGCTTTTAGGAAGTTTTATGAAGGGCTCTACAGCTCAGAAACAAGCTTTTATGGATAAAATAAGTATACCCAGAATACCAGAAGATCTTAGGGCTGATTTAGAGAAGGACATTACTGTAGAGAAAATAACTGCAGCAATTGATGGTAGTAGGTCAGCAAAAACTCCAGGTCCAGATGGATTGCCAATTGAAATTCATAAGAAACGTAAAGATAAGTTACTGATTCCACTATTAGAAATGTTCAGTGTCCCTACATAATGGCATCCTACCACCCTCGCTGTGAGAAGTATTGATCACTTTACTCCCAAAGACAAGCAAACCAAATAATAAATGTGAAAATCAGTCTACTGAATGCAGATTTAAAAATACCCCAGTGATCATTGGGAAAGATCAGAATGGTTTTATTCAGGGCAGACAAGGCTTCCATAATGTCAGAAGACTTTTGAATATTCTATATTACCAAAAGGAATCACCGGATTCTGCCATTCTGTCAGTGGATGTGTAAAAAGCCTTCGACAGAGTTGAATGGATGTATTTGTTCGAAATTCTTACACACTTTGGTCTAGGAGAGAAGTTTGGTAAGTGGATAAGGTTACTTTATAAAGAACCATATGCAGAAATTCTGACCAGCAATAATAATATTTCAAGAACTATCAAAATGAATAGAGGATGTAAACAGGCAGATCCGTCCCCCTTGTTGTTTATCATGGCAATTAAAGCATTGGCTATCGCAATAAGATCACAATCTAACATCATCTTTCTCACAAACATAAACACATCTATCCCTGCTCTGCTATATCTGATTAGGGATTTTGGTAAGTTCTCAGGTTATAAATTTAATGAATCCAAATCATCACTTATGTTTAAAAAAATCCTCCTACAATTTAAAGCTGTCGACTGCTTCACTTATTTAGGCATTCAAAATCCTGTTTTGCTCAGTAAGGTGGTAGAAATTAATTCAGATTCCTTGGAACGATGGGCGTCATTATCGATGTCTCTAATTGGAAAGATCAGTATTCTTAAGATGAATGGTCTTCCTAAGCTGTTCTATTTGTTTAAAAATTTACCACTGCCAGCTCCAAGTAATTTGTTCTCTAAGCTGAAGACCCTTTTGATCAGGTTCTCATTGAACAATAAACGTCCCAGGTTGCGTCTATCACTCTTGTACTTACCTTACGAGAGAGGTGGGCTTAAATGCCCAAACCCACAATGGTATTATTGGGCTACACAGTTAAGGATATTGATGTTCTGTTAACCCAGTGTGGAGGGAGATGGAAGGTCAATCACTTAATTTGCCTAATAAATTCAGCTAGCATTAAGAAACTCAAGAGGAATACAAAAACCCTATTGTCAGAAACATGATTAGCATGTGGCACCAAGTAAAAAGATACTTTAAAGACAACAGCGCTCTCTCACGTTTTGGTCCAATATGGGGAAATGATGAAGATAGACATGATCAGTAAACATATGATGTCCTTTAAAGACATTGTTGGTTAATTACAACATAACCCAGAACCAGTTCTTCAAATATTTATAAGTGAGAGATTTAATTAGAACAGAGCAAAAGCAATCATTAGCTATTCCAGGATTATCATTGATAGAAGAATTGCCAGGGGAGGGGCTTAATCTGTAAAACATACACTCTGCTGGTACAGGGTTCCTCAGAAACGTCAGTAGGAAGGCTAGAGGCATGGAGAGAGAATTTACAGGAATGTGTTACCATTGAGGAGTGGGAGAAGGCCTGTGCCAAGGCACACTCTCAGACATTTAACAGACGCCTCAAACTCACGCAGTATAATTGGCTAATGCGTACGTGATAAATTCAGTGACGTTATACTCGATGTGTGTATAAAATGTGAAAAGGAGAAGTTTTTAATATCTTTTGGAAATGTAGTCAAATAAAAATGTTCTGGAAAGAAGTGAAACAGTGCATGATGAATATATTACACATACAAATACCCTTTGTGAGTTTCCTAAAGGAAAGAGATTTTACTTATATGTTGGATACACCAGGGTATTAGGTCTAGGTGGCCCTTTATAGCTCACTGGACATGATGCAGGTAAGTATGTGTAAATGGTTGGGTGTGGCCTTAATTGTAGACAATCCTCAACTTTCCAATCATTTATTCTCATATTTGATTTACTTTTCATTGATATGCATCATTCTTATCATAATGTATATCCAATTAACACTTTATTCTGTTCATGTAATATGTTTTCCCACTTCATTAATTTATTTTGATTATTAATTTATTATAATATTTTTTCAGATGGTGTGTATTGTAAAGGTGGGGTTGGTCATATTGAACAGGGTCGGAGGTGGGTTTGCTCATTAGTGGTATGCTTTGTAGGTAATCATGTACAGTTGTGCTCATAAGTTTACATACCCTGGCAGAATTTATGGCTTCTTAACCATTTTTCAGAGATAACGCAACACTGCTTTCACTCATGGTTAGTGGTTGGCTGAAGCCATTTATTGTCAAACAACTGTGTTTACTCTTTTTAAATCATAATCA
>JBBPCX010069961.1:0-10971 GCA_037974365.1 Hydrocynus forskahlii | reverse complement strand
CAGTCATTAGTTACAGAGACAGTCTTACAGTCATTAGTTACAGAGACAGTCTCACAGTCATTAGTTACAGGGACAGTGTTACGGTCATTAGTTACAGGGACAGTCTTACATGTCATTAACCCTCTGAGGTCGGCGCTCCCCCAGGGGGCTTTTTCAGATTTCCAAAACAATCATCTAAAGCTCTGTGAGGTTTTGTCCTAGAAACATATAATTAACACCACTAGAAACCTTGAACCCTCTAGTTTTCAAATATGTATGTTTTAAAATAAAATATATTGGTGGCGCTTTGTAAATAGAATAAAAAGAAAGCTTGAGATTTTCTGTAGCCACGCCCCTCAGGTATTCAGATGTAAAATGGCAATCTGAATACATGAATAGCAATGGCGTGATTGGCTCATTATGTAGCAGGGGGCAGTAAGAACACACCCCATTTCGCCACAATAAAAAATGCACATGCGAGAGAGAACACTGAGGACACTTTGAAGACATTTCCAATGAGTAAGTAGCCTATTATCTGTTGTTGGTGCTTTTTCGGTCACCATATCAGAATCAGAATCAGAATCGCCAAGTATGTGAGCGAACACATACAAGAGATTCAAGATTCAAGAGAGTTTATTGTCAGCCCAGCCTCTCTGTGTACTCGTGTATGTGCTGCATTACAGCCTTATATTTAAGAGCCATGAGGTGTTCGCAGTCTACACCTTACCAGCTTTTCTAATGTTTACTCCAAAGAAAGAAGCATGGACCGCTCAGTGCAGCCGGCCGAAGTCTCCTGCCCTCCAGAGGAGAAGCTCCACGCCACCAGAGAGTCACTGACTGCAGGTAGCAATCAGTACATCACGGAAAAATCTCAATTCAGTCTTAAACTCTTCTTTAATCAAAGGGAATTCAGGCAACTTGTTGTAACCTTGCCATTTTGCAGCTAAATGGCATGAAATGAAATGTGATGTGGAAACAGGCAATTAGAATTTGACCCTAAAGTCTTCGGGACATTGTCTTTATCTGTTTAGATTTAATGCCATATATAATGTTAAATGGGTTGTTGAACTTTCATAATTTTCATAATTCATTATTTTAAGTTACTGCTCACTTCTTCTTTCTTTCTGAGCAGAGAGTGCGACTCTCCCTCGTTGATTCTTTTCTATCATTTCCTCCACAGGAGCAGCAGTTTGGCTGCTGTTACCCTCAAAAATGCCAAAAAGTCCAGTTCTCGTACCACGTATACACACACACACACACACACACAGGACCTATACTGCTCAAGTCACATTGTATAATATATTCGTAAGAGTCCTTTACTGTAAACAGTAGCAGATCTAGCCAGAAATTTCATGATTATTAAAAATATATGAAGTCAAAATAATTTCACACTTCATAATTATGCTGATTTGTGTCTGTTGCTCCACAGCTGTAGCGGTCCTGCCGATTTTACCCTCAAAGCCAACATCCAGAGATGATTTCCTGCAGTGTATGGTCACAACACACACACACACACACACACACAAACAGACACAAATAGTCAAAAATCTGCGTAGCTCATTTTTAGATACCAACCATTTCAACATTTACTCCAATCTGAATTTTCTGAATGTACAAGCCCCTTATATCAGGGGTGTTTTAGTTCCAGCCAATCAGGAGCTCTCCTGATTCCACTTGGCCTCAGTCTTCAGCTCAGCTCCCGATTGGTTGGAATGAAAACCTGCCGCCACACTGTAACTTTGTGGATAAGGTTTGACACCCCAGCCGTAAATGGTCTACACTATATACTTTTCAAGCAATAGCTTGCCATCACAGAAGCTCCTCATGGAAATGAAGTTTTGGTCCGAAATGGTTCTTGATTGCCCACAGCCCTGTTACACATTTAATGGTTGTTATTCGTACATTTAATGGGAGACACTATATATCTTCTCCAGTAGAAGTTAGAACTGTTCATTCTTGATCGGAGCACCCGAGACATTTCCCACTGGCCTGCATGAAGTCTTTATGTGTCACACACAGGGTTATAACTACACTCTGCATCGGCCATGAGACACTGTGATACATTTTACAAACAGTGAATGAACCCTTCAGTGGAGTTTTTTTTACAGTTCTAGCCGTTGCTGAATGAGGTTTTTTGCTTGTGCGCTGATGTTCCACACTGAAGTTCAACAGCCCATTACTTTGTGTTGTGTTCGTTGTTTAGACAACGTTTGCTTCGGTGCCGGTGTCACTCGTTTGACTTTAACCCGTTCAGCAGGACGATTGTTTTGTACAACAGCACCAGCTGTGCTTGCTATGGTTACAGTGCCATAGTAGTTGTGAATGAATATGAGGGGATGATAAATACTCGATAAATACGGTTTTAAAAAGTGTGTAACAAAAAACAACTGCTTTTCAGGGTTGTTTGCTGGTGTTAGTTTGACACATGTCAATTGTGTTCAGTAGTAAAGATTGTAAAGATTTGTTTTACAGTGTTAAACAGCGAGTGTGTGTTTCTTGGTTGTGTTTGTGGTGCTCTTAAATGTGTCCTGCATGGCGTGATTTCGGCTGTAATCTTGACTCTCCATTATCCTGCAGTGTTGATCAGCAGTCAGCAGTTAAAATGTTCATTACAACAGCTTGTCGCGGTTATTTGCCAGTATTACTTTGACGCATGTTATGTTCAGTAGTTGTAATGATTTGTAATGAAATGTAATGATTTGTTTTGCAGCGTCAAACAGCGAGTGTGTGTCTTGGTGGTGTGTTTCTGGGTTGTGTTTGGTGAGTGTCCTGCACGACGCTCCGTCCGTCAGTTGGTGCGTCAGCTGTTCGGAGGCAGCCCAGGTTTAGTGTAATTTAGACGACGGTGTATCAGCTGTAATCTTGAATCTCCATTAACCTGCACTGTTACGTCAGCAGTAAGAGCCCGTCAGAATGTTCATCACTGAATGTTTCAGAATACACCAGTGTGACGGTACGCTTTAATGGAAAATCGTCAGGCGGCGACTACTTTCTAAGATCTGTATACCCAAGGAACTGTGTAAAACCAGTGAGTACAATCCTTAACGATGTTCTTTCCCTTTGTTTTAGATTTCTGTCCGCTGACTATGGACTCCAACACTGTACACCGTAAACTGCTTCTGTCCAAGGACAACAAAGTGGTAAAATGGCGAGGAGGAGAGCAGCGATACCCGTCACCCGGAGAGGTTTGACCGCTGGCCTCGGGTGCTGTGTAAGGAGGACCTGAGCGGACGCTGCTACTGGGAGGTGGAGTGGGACAAAGGGGGATGGGGGGTGTCCATGTCAGCCTCCTACAAAGAGAGGATAGGAGATAGTGATGAGTGTGCATTTGGTGGTAACAATCAGTCCTGGAGTCTGCTGTGCTCCTCCGTTTACTCCTTCTTGCACAACAACTTGGAGACCAAGATCTCAGGACCATCGTCCTCCGCAATAGGAATGTATGTGGATCACAGTGCAGGAACTCTGTCCTTTTACAGCGTCTCTGACATAATGACCCTCGGGCCGGGTTCTGGGTGAAACAGGGCGGGACTGTGAAGCTGTGTGATCCTAATAGCTCCTAATAACTTCTCTGATTAGTAATATATAAACAAATATGCCACGTTGATGTCCTTAAATAAGCTTCCTTACTTGTACTTTATACTGTAAACAAAGCAAATTTCCCATTCGTGGGACTAATAAAGGTGTCTTATCTTAAACAAATGCCTTATTATTAATATGCAACGTTCCATTGCTCAGTACAACTAAAATGACAATCTATCATAAAATGATTCATGCAGTATGTTTTTAATCATTTCATGAAGGTTTCTGCAAAGAAGCTTTTAGAGACACCAAACACTTCAGACTTCTGGTTCCTATCACCTCCACTGTGAATGAGACACTGTGGATATTTCCCATCAAACCATTCTGAATACCTTTTTTATGCCTTAACTTTTAAATTATGCAGAAAATAAGCCTAATTGCTGACCCTGCCTAAGGCTATAGTCCCACCGTCACTGGACCTCCAAAAGGCATACAAAAGGTATTAATAATCTGCACTGAAGGGCAGACAGTGTTATGGATGACTTCTCACAACACAGTGGTTGCGTCGTCTCATTTGTACTGAAACACACAATTGTCAAGTAATGTGCTATGTACTGCACCTTACATGTCCTTCTAAGTGTTACATGGGCTGGTGCTATGGGATCATCAACTAACAAATACTTTTAAGCATTTACTTATAAATAAAGCAACACATTCACTATATGGACAAAAGTTGGGCACCTGACCATTACACAAACTTTAATGACATTGCATTCAAATCCATAGACTTTAATATAGAGTTGATCCCCCTTTGCAGCTATAACAGCTTCCACTCTTCTCGGAAGATTTTGGAGGTTCTTTGGGAATTTGTGTCCATTCATTCTGCAGAGCAGGCCTATTCAACTAGCGGCCCGCGGGCCGAATACGGCCCTTTTGAAATTTTTTATGGCCCGCAAGACTGCCACTAAATCACAGTGTGTGATTCGTGTGATATAATAAAATGATGGGTTTGGATCTTGATTGGCTGGTAGTCCGTGACTTTCGCCAAGATTGGTTATCCGCTGTGCTGAACACAATTAGCCAATCCGAGCACAGAAGTTGCCATGCTATTAGCCAATCGCACCCGAAAGAGGCGGGATTTGTTAGAAAATGCGTGTGTTAAAGGTCCCATGACATGAAAATGTCACTTTATGAGATTGTTTTACATTAATACACGTTCCCTTAGCATTATTATGTTCCTGCAGTGGCTAGAAATGTTGATAGGTGTAAAGAGTGCTTTGATCATCCTGCTCCGCCGTTCAGAGAGCGACAGCTCAGATGGCCCAATCTGGAATTTTCCCTTATGTCATCACAAAGGGAAAGGTTACCGCCCCTTTCTCATGCTTTGCCTGCCCAGAGAATTTCGCCCCCCTACAGAATGAGCTCCACCGACTGTCGCGTGAGAGACTTTTTCCTGTAGAGACATCGCGGCTTGCAAATGAGTGAAGCACTGCAGTTGCTCGGTGCTTAGATGTACAAATGAGCACAAATGTTTTTTTTTAGTTCCTTCATGCGAGCCTCTGAAGAACCAGTGGGTTAATTTTTTTTTCTCTGGAAATGCGCCGACACAACACAGAGCTGGTCTTGCTGAACGGCTGAAAGTGAAGTCTGGATCGGTACGAACTCTGCTTGGCTCAGCTACAAACCTCGGACAAGTAGGTCAACTTTACACTACATAATTTTGTTGCTTTGCTGTATATGGTTACCAAGCTTTTTACCCTCAGAATGTGGCCGAAACATTAGCTCTGCAGCTAACAGCTAACAGCCCAGTTAGCAGGCTACTGTCGCAAATGTAAAGGTAGATAGCATCAGGTACGTGTGTGAATGGTGTGTGAATACACACATTAACTCGAGTGTTGTACTTCTTTTTTATTTGGACAACTGTGCTGCTGTTAGTGTTATGGCACACCCAATATCTGCCTTTCCGCTCATTGAAATGAGTATGAGTGAGCACATCTGCAAACCAGGGTGATCAGAGGCTATAGGCACTGATCTCAACTGCTTGGCTATCAAGGAAATGTCCCGAATCTGACTACAGATTAATAGAACTGTCTTTTACCAGCTAGCTGGCCCCTCCCCCACCCTCCACCTTGCCCCGCCTCTCTCCTCCTCCTTATCATTTAAAGCTACAGACACAGAAACGGCGCGTCCTGGGGAAATCTCATTGAGGGACTGGATCGAAGTGACTGTAATTCTGCACCAAAACTGAATTTCGGAAGTGACGTCAGATACAGTATCAGGGGATCACTAAGACCTATATAAAAGCATACAAAATCAGCATGTCATGGGACCTTTAAAAAAAACAGAGCAGAGCGTAAAAGGCTGGCAACGGTAGTAACGGTAGATGGAGGAGAACCGTTAGGCTTCCGAAAACATGTGGGAGCATTAAAAAGGTCTGTTTATCCTCTGAAGTACTTGACATTTAGAAATAATGCTGTCTGTGCTTTTACCTGAGACGAAAAGAGAACCCAGTCACACACACAGCGAAGGGAAAACGTTTGTAGTTTTAACTCGGTGATGCATCTACTCTAACAACTTTAGCGGTCAGAACCAGACGCCGTTAAAACGGCTATTTCTGACGGTTAAAGCGGCACTGACATAAAGTCCATAAACAAAAAAGACGAAGATAAGTCTAAGCCAGCTGCTACGTCCACTTCACAGGAAGGGTAGGGTCTGATGCGGCCCTAAATGTGTTGAATGTAGCAAAATATAAATATGGACCTTGGTTAAAAAGCTCCCTATGTGAAACCATTAATTGTGTCATTCGTTCATACTAACATAATATCTACTATCAGCAAGAGTAATTTTTTAGCCATTAGTTGACAAATATTCTGTGTGGTCCCCGAACCCCCAGTGATTTTCATATTCGCCCCACTTGCTATTGAATTTGAATAGCCTTGCTGTAGAGCATTTATGAGGTCAGACACTGATGTTGGACGAGAAGTTCTGGATCACAATCTCCGTTCCAGTTCATCCCAAAGATGCTGGATGTGGTTGAGGTCAGGACTCTGTGTGGACCAGTCAAGTTCTTCCACACTGAACTCCTCCAGCCACGTCTTTATGGAGCTCGCTTTGTGTACTGGGACACAGTCATGCTGGAATAGAAAAGGGTCTTCCCCAAACTGGGTCCACAAAGTTGGAAGCATGGCGTTGTCCTGAATGTTGTGGTCTGCTGAAGTATTAAGACTGACCTTCACTGGAAGTGAGAAGCCCAAACCATAAAAAACACGTGTGTCCCAAAACCTTTACCCATATTATGTATATGACCTTGACCATCAACACTGGTTTCTATTTTTGCATTTGGGACTGTCGTTTTTGGCCTTTTCTCTGGGCAATTATTCCCCTCTCACACACACACACACACACACACACACACACACACACACACCCCCATACACACACGCACACACTCGCACAATCATTAAGATTGTCCTTCACTGGAAATAAGGAGCCCAAACTCTGAAAAACAGGTGTGTCCCAATACTTTTGTCCATATAGTATATGTTCTATAAACATTAATATGAATATGAATGCTAATGTATCTTTAAAGCTTATCTCTGGCACAAAGGATGATGCCAGATGTTAAAAACTAAATAAAAGATATTAAAAGCTAAATGACGCTGAGATGGAAGCATAAATACAAAACTGATTCTAAATTCTGTTATTCCTCAGTAGTTGAATGTTGTAAATAAAACGTCGGGCTGATGCAGTACTATTATTGACATATTATGAAATGTGTAAAACATAATACTGTTGGATACAAAAGCTATACAAAGATTACAAGTATCCAAGGGTTCCAACTCAACATTTAGTCCAGCAGCACTGGCTGAACTGGATAAACATGGTGGAGTCCACTTTTGAGCGGGGGTGCTTTCATAGTTGGGGGAAAAAAGTGGCATTATAGTCGACATATGTTCGCATACTGTTGTACAAGTTTGCCGTCCTCTAAGATGCCTTAAGTCTGCAGTCTCAGCCTTTACATGATTTATCCTGTTCATTTCAGGTAATGTTTTTCGGGCCACAAAAATTCTGACAGGTGGATAAGTGATTAATAGAGCATTCCAACTGAAGGTTTCCACTGAAATGAGGCTTGGAAACAAACACATGTAGAGTTTGGGAGAAGACTTCCTTTCCAACGTAATTCGGCCCGCTTGAAATAACAACGTTGCATAGATGGTCCAGGAGTCAAATTCAGGGTTCAGGTCCAAACTTCAGAGTGGACATGGCTCCCAACTTTTCCTTCAGGACCTTCCCTGCAGAGAGCTGACCTCACACACGGCTGTGAGACAGACCGGAAGGAGCCCAGCAGGCCAATCTGCCCTTTGTTCCGATCTCAGAGGTAACGGGAGCTCAAAGTGGTGAAAGACGAGAAGCTTCATCCTCTAAATAGTCCTTCTGAGATGTTGTCTTTGACCTGAGTCAACAAGAACATTTTTCATTTTTATTCACAATATTCTAAACATGACAAACTTCATGGTAATATAATGAATTCAATACAATAAATCTGTCGAATTACCAGCACAACTGTTCCTCCGGCGAAAACGTCTCGTTCCACATAAGTTATGACACTGTGTGTCGTTGCAGTCGGTGCAGATGCAGCGCTGGCGCTCTGGAGCGCTGGAACGCCTGACCCTCCGAGAGCCACGATAGCTGGACATGCCATAAGGAACTGTTCGTCTAAAAACGGGGGAGGGAAACAAAACACAGGCTCACGATCAACATAATAGCTTCTCATATTTTTGTAACCTTTAGCAATCTTTTGCTGCACTGCTATTTAAACTAAATTTCATAATTACATTTTTACACTCAACAAACATGGCAAGGACATTCTTTCGTTCAGCAAAATAGGAGTGTTTAGACATCAGTAACTTTTCATCAAACTCAGATCATAGGAAAATGTTGAAACATCTTCTGCCTAGAAAACAAACATGCTGATTGAGAGGTTAGACTAAGAGCTTTTGACAGAATGCCTCCACTTATTTCAAAGTAGAAGTCTCCATGGATTTGAAACTGAAGCCAGAACCTGGAACAGATTTGTCTTATTGCATACGTGTTTTACAGCTTCAGTGACTGAAAATATTCTCCTGTGATAAACTGGTATTTTCCACAAACTTCTGTAATACACTTGCGATACATATCAGTAATAAACTTGTAATACAAGCGTTTATTATTCACTCTTGACCTGTTCCACTAGACTCCCTGTTCTAAGGCCGCCACTGCAAAACCCAGCAATACTCAACACACTCTTGGACATTCACAACACAGCCTGTTTAGAAGATTTGTGTTTTAGTAAAACAAAAAGCTGCAAAATTGTTATGTACAGTAACCTCCGCTTTTACGCTGATCAGGAGTAGCAGAATCAGTCTAACGTGGCATTTTTCTGAGAACCTAACTGATAATTGTACATGGAAATCCCCACAATAATGTGGAAACTGCAAATATTCTCTGCATTTCTTTTTTGCTTTTTTCGTGGCACACTTCAGAAGATTGAAGTGGATATACTGGATATACTCCGGGAAAGAAAAAGTTATGCCACTGTAGCACACCATTATGAACAGTAAATTATTGAACTTTAAAATTATTGGTGATTACCCGTACATTTTACTGTATTTTTATTGCTGAAAAATACATTAAATTATTACTGTATTTACCTGCTTATACCAAAGAAAACGGCAGCGCATACCAAAGAAAACATGCATTTTAGTGCTAAATTATTTAAGAAAATATAATGTACTAATTTTGTAACATAAATATTAACATAAATTCAGCTACATTTCCATATAAAATATAACTGTATAAACGTTTTTGTACTGTCCAGAGAACACAAAGAAATACGGTTAAATACTGCTGTACTCAGAGGCTGGAGGTTTGAAAGTACCCAATCCAAGAGCGTTATTTATTTCTCCTTGCTGCTGATTGGCTGCTGCAGTTTGATGCACCTGTGGCAGTGGCAGTCCAGAATTTCCCCAGTGGAGCGTCTCGAGAGTTTCTCTTGTTTTTCGTTTTGTTCTTCTTAAAGCCCAGTATTTTTATTACCGTAAATTAAATTAAAAGAGGCTGTTGAGCTCAGTCGCTGTCCAGTGTCTGCTTTAACTGGCGGGTCACTACAATACGACTCCTCCTGAAGCGCCTGAATAAGACGTGCCGCTCGATGAAAAGTAAATTATTGATGTAAAAATTATTGGTGACTACCCCTCCATTTCACTGTATATTTATTACTAAAAATGTAATTAATTTCTTATTATATTTACCTACTTATACCAAAGAAAACGACAGCACATACCAATGAAAACGCGCATGCATGAATTACAGTACAGTCTATACAGGGGTAACATCGGTATTTACATTCTAGCACTGCGGGAGTTCAGTGTAAACTGGACAGTCCGAATATGGGTTTACCTTTACATTTTCTTTCAGGGTAATGTAAATTAAAGTGTTTTGGGTGCATATTTGGGGGCATATGTAGGGTTTACACTGTAAAATAGGCATTTTAGGCATTTTCTTTACCACAGCACAACAATCCGTTTTTTCACTATAGGCGGATGCTCTTGGAACATAACCCCCACGAAAAGCAGGGGTTTACTGTACACTCTCTCTTAGTACAGGATTTTCTGAACTATTATTTTCCGTAAGCAATATAAAAAAGGGACTAGCACATACTGGAGCTCAACTTTCTCCTCCATCACCCCCTGCATATCACCTCACACTGCAGCTAACTGCCGCAGTTTATTGAGACATAAAGTTTGCTGAGAATTGGTGAGAGTATATATATATATATATATTCAGCCACTGAAAATTTTATTTTGGTTTCGGCCAAATTTTTTTTTTAACACGACTGAAACAGTGATGATGCAATCAACAGGCGCCAGACTGGATTCGAGTCAGCATGTCTGCCGTGTGGCGCATTTCGATATATCTAAAGCCGTTTTTAGACTCAATGCGGCATGTGCTCAACGCGCCGCGCTTGCCATGTTCGGTCTGAAAGCGGTTTAAGAAAGACACGCGGAAAGCCGCTTGTAAAGCGTTGAATGCCGAAATTTCTAGAGGGGCTGCATCCACCAAGACTTTCTCAATGTCGGGATTAATTTATCATATAAAATCAAAACATCCCGATCGAGCACAGAAGTAGCACACCCACAGCCAGTGATTACAGTTAATATATGGGCTATGTCAGTCTTTGTTTTGATACACTATTTTGTTAAAGGCCTACAGAGAATGTTGTTTATCTTTCAACAGTTTTTAAAGCACTTGGTCTGAATGCACTTTGTTCATGCACTTCATTCAGAATATTAAAATGCCCTTGAATTCAGTAGTTTTATGAGAGAAGATATTTAATTCTGAGGGGAACTGCTGCACGCCTGCTGGATCGATCTCCGGGAGACTGCCCTCGACTGAGCCCGGCTCCACTCGGACCAAGGACTCTCGTTATCTATC
>JBBPCX010069960.1:0-10972 GCA_037974365.1 Hydrocynus forskahlii | reverse complement strand
CCACCTCAGAAAACAGAACAAGATGGTGAGCTGGAAAACATGGAGTGGCCAGAAGTCTCCGGACTTAAACCCCACCGAGGCTTTAGGATGAACTGGACAGAAGAGTGATAGCAAAGCAGCCTATTAGTGCTGCATACTTATGGGAACTTCTGCAACATAGTTGGGAAGAACTTTCTGCAGAACGAACAATGAGATGTTGGACCGCTTGATTTTCAATACAAAAAAAACAGAAAAATTGGGGTGTTCTAAAACTTTTGACCGGAGGTGTATACATGTACATATTATATCTATATTATAAGTCTGTGTACAATACTGTGTTGTTATAGTCTCCCTGCTGTGTCCCCCCCATAGTATTTTTATAGTATTTTATATCTTATTTTTTAAGTATAGTGCATTCAGAGTATATATTTATACATATATAGGTTTAATTTTATTCATTCCCCCTTTTTTACCCTCAGGTTGGTCTGTGTTGCGAGCGTGTTGTGTTGTATGTTGCACCTACGGTCCAGGAGGATGACATTTTGTCTGACTGTGTACTAAATGTATATGACTAGGGTGACCATAGAGCTCTACATGACTTGATTTGACTTGACTTGACTTTTTCCACTGAATTTTTGGTAGAAATTGCCTCTTTTGATCTACCTGTTTTACTTCCTCTTTCAGCTGACCCCTCGAATTCTGGAGGCCTATCAGAACGTGGCGCAGCTTTCGCTAACGGACACCATCCTGAAGTTCCTGCAGATATGGCAAGCTCTGCCTGACTTCGGCCTTTCCTATTTCGTGGTCAGGTAAGCTCAAATCACGTCTGCATTTATGCGTTTTAACACATGACCTCACATCTGATCCCGTAGGAAATTGCTCATGTAATGACTGCCACAACACACGGAGACACGGAGACAGTAACAATATAATAGAAAGTCTAAATAAAATCTAAATCAAAATCTGTAAAAAAAGAAAAATCTCAATATGAATGCCCTATGGTACATACAGAAATGCTTGGTATAAATACTATCAGTGGCAGCTGCTCTAAGACTACAAGGGAAGCTCCGCTTCCTCTAATATGTCAGGAAATAAATGCTCAAATATGTCGTATTTATATTGCTTTTAGATTGAGTTCAGCTTCATGACTAGCTCGTCCAGAATCAGGTATTTATTGTAGATAGTTTGACACGATTTTCTTGTCACACATTTCCGTGCAGCACAGTGTATTAAACCTCCTGAAGCGCAGCTTCACTGGAGCTCTATGGACGGTCACAGAGGGGCGTGTCTCACTGCAGAAAAGCTGGACAGTGATTGGATAAATGCACCAAAATCGTTACTTCCAGGGAAGCTCAGCTTCTCGGGGAGCAGTGGGCGGGGCAGGACGCTGGGCTGCTGCATGATGATTGGAGGAGATGTCTAAAGGGCGGAACCCTTTTTTGACTGACAGCATGCTTTAAATTAACACCTGATAGTCTGGCTTGATATACGCTCAGTCCCAGCGGATCTGCGAGAGAAGTCGTGAGACAACCTGCTGCACGTAGTGTGTTTTTGCTGGTGATATAAGCCATTTCCATTTGTCCATATAATTCTTTAAATAAAAACGTAATTACAGCATTCTTGAGTTTGCTCCTCGTTTCATATTATTAAAGGAGCTCTTGGAGAGGGAAACCAGCCAGCTAGCAAGCTGTACATAATATTATTGACATTATTGTTATTGTAATATTATTATGTTGTTATAATATTGTTATGTTGTAATATTGTTATTGTTAAGCCATTTAATAATCTTCTTTACGACGAGAGACTCAAAATTAAACAACAGGGCAGACCAACGCCCAAGACTGATTTGGTGCAAAAATCAGGGAAAAGTAACAGCTCTTTTCAGCTCTCCTAGTATGACCAGGTGAACCGGCTGACTGGAAGTGTTGAGCTGTCAATCAATGAAGGTCTTCACATTCAGTTGGGAAAACATAATGAAACAATAAAAAAACAGGATCTTTCTGAACCGTCTGATTGAGGTGACTTCCTTGCTGGCCGTTAGGAGCTGGCATTCAGGGGGCATGATGGGAGCAGTGAATCAGCGAATACTGGGAATTACAGGGACTTTACAGAAACATTTGCTAATTATGAGTCTGTCTTGGCCACACAATTTCAGTCATCAGCTGTGTTTTCTGATATGTCCCGCTCTATCCAAAATGACTTGAGCCCTGCTGCTACAGCCACTGTTTCTGATCGTATCAAAGGTAAATTCAGACTGCTCCCTTTATAGCATGGCAGGTGGATGAAGTACGACAGGGTCACAAACCATTTTCTGAAAAAGGAACAGAGGGCAGAATTTATGTACAAATAACATAACGAATTTCATGATGTAGGCCTAAAATGAGCTTCCCCTGTTTGAAAGACTAGCAGCCGCCACTGAATACTATATATAAGTAACACAGTTGAGTGAAAAAACTACCGACACAAATGGTAGTTTGGAGTTATTGCACTTAGAAAATCAGTAGTAATATTAATAAATTAAAAAGTAATATTGACCTAAGTAGTGATATGGCACATGAAGACTATTGCACATAAGATATTGCAAGTAACATGTTATAGATGCAGGTGAATGTAGCATTGGGAGTCTTGCCCAAGGTGTAGCATGGTGGACTACCTACTGCAATACAAGTGATGATTTAAAGGATATTTCAGGTGATTCCCAAATTTCCAGTACTGCTTACTAAGGCATAGACAAGAGTGAGAGCTCTTCTGTGCTTTCCGTATAGGAGTGAATCTGATAGGACCTGGATCCGTATCTTCTCTCGCTCTTCTCTTTTTGTCCAGGTTTAAAGGCTGCCGCAAAGACGAGGTGCTGGGCATCGCCAATAACCGCCTGATCCGCATTGACCTGAGTATAGAGGAGGTTGTGAAAACATGGAGGTACAACACGATGAGACAGTGGAATGTCAACTGGGACATCAAACAGGTGTGCTACTTTTTTAATCCTCCACGAGCTCACTCTGAACTAAATCTACCCCAGCAATAACAGTCTTTCACTCACGTAAACCTCTCTTGTTTATTCCGGCCCTTCGGTAAAACCTTGCTCTGGGTTGCAGGTCGCCATCGAATTCAACGGTAACGTTAACATCGCCTTCAGCTGCGTGACAGCGGACTGTAAGATCGTGCACGAATACATCGGCGGCTACATCTTCATGTCCACCCGGAGCCGCGAGCAGAATGACACACTGAACGAGGAGCTCTTCCACAAACTGACAGGCGGACATGAAGCTATCTGAGAGAACTGCTGTGTGAGAAAGAGAGCGAATTCGTGTACTGGAATGGACAAATACTAGAGAAACATCTCCCAAACATCCTCGAAAAAGGTCCAAAAGGTCCTGATAAAGGAGTTTATGAACCCGAATCTCCATCAGACACATGAAAAGAAGATCATGAATGAATTACAACTAGTTTTAATTTATATGCTCATAAGGGCTCTTTATAGAGAATGCATGCTAAAATTGTTGGAAAAGAAGAGTGCCTCCAAAAAGCTGATATTTTGCTTGAACGTTACGATCGAACACTATTGATTATTCTTTGGATGATCATGAGTTTTGTGGAGAAATGTGGACTAACGGAATATCAGCTTGGAAGTGGTGTCATTTATGCAAAAGGGAATAAAACCATAAATTACCATTAAAGCGGACATTCTTTTCAACATGTTCTCATCTAATCTCAAAATCCATCGACAAATTAACAATGAACAACAACGAATAACAGCCTTCTCCAGTGGTTCCTCATCTGAGCAGCAAAGAAGGCACAGCAGATGTTAGGAAATTAAGCAAGAAGTCCAAATAAAAGATCTAATTGTGCTTAATATCTGTCCTGTGAATGCTTTGCGTTTAAACAGCCTGCATTCTGTGCACAGCAAATGTGAAGAAGCTACATTTGTTCATACAGAACAGCACTGTGGCTAAATTAGGTTTTATACAGGAAACCACAATGCTCAGCAGTTCATCCAGGTGCAACAAAATGAAAAAAATAAGCAGACAGCATGTCTGTGTGTGCAGCATGCTTGTTATTCATAATCATCAGTCCTTAATGTGCATTTATTAAAAGATACCGAGCATACAAAGCGGGCTTGGCTCAGCTTTATAGCTCTAAATATTCTATTGGCAACGACTGACCTCCAGAATGCATAAAGGGCAGTTAATCTTAAAGATTAATTTGTTTTGTTAGGACAAAAAGTGGAAAATAAAATGTTTAAATATGTTATTCACTAAACTCTCTAAGAATTCTGGAGTTCCCTCTATTATTACAAAGGATGAAATGGCAGAGTTGGGCAAAAGTAAGGATGGCTGAATTCTGAATACACTGTCCAAACTCATTCCTTTACACCACATAAACAGTAACATATTCATTGTATATTTAGAACGTCTTTACAAAACACATTGGAACAATGCAGTTCCTTAGTTTTTCTTAACACCCAATTTTACTTAATTTATTACAGAACATATCACATTTGGCTCAATGTATAATGTATATCTTGAACCAAGCTGATTTAAAGACTGGCTTAAATATGTTTTATTTTAATGTTTAAGTGCTGAAAGAATGTACAGTTTACTATGTACAGTTGTTTTTTTACTGTGAATCTTGTAGATCTGACTAAAAAAAAGGGTGGATAGGTGAAGCAACATCCAACACAGTCTCCAACAATTCAGTATCACGGGGATAAATAACTCGTCACACTGTTTTATGAGTCTGCTCAGGCTTTGGTGAGAGCTTCAGTCGTGTTTCGAAGCTTGTTGAGTTCCTCTTTCTTTTGTTGTTCTGTTTTTAAAACAATCAGCTTTATGTCTCATATGCAATAGCTACAAACTGCACTGACAAAACTGACATGGAGGTAAAGTATGATGTGAGAAATGTGATAAATATTAAGGAGGGTGACATTCTATCAGTGGGAAGTTTCAAATTCCAATAATTAAAAAACACAACAAAACGAAAACCAAACCAAAATGAATGATATTTATTTTCAAAACTGATGATATTCTGGGAATTCTCCTACAATTATAACAACTGTACTTTTGGGAGAATGTATATATATATATATACAGAATATCATCAGTTTTGAAAATAAATATCATTCATTTTTGTTTGGTTTTCGTTTTGTTGTGTTTTTTAATTATTGGAATTTGAAGTTGCCCCCTGCAATCCGAAGGTTGTGGGTTTGAATCCCAGCACTCCTAGTGGCACCACTGAGGTTCCTTTGAGCGAGGCACCGTCCCCACACACTGCTCTCCGCGTGCCCCCCATAGGTGGCAGCCCCCCGCTTCACTTGGTGAATGGGTTAAATGCAGAGAAGGAATTTCACACTGTTCACTCTGCGTGGTGTGGTGTGGAGTGTTCACGTGTGACTATAAGGGGCCACTTTACTTTATATAGTGAATCAATAAATGAAGGAGACGAGTGGATGAACTGAGAAGTCTGTTTATTGTAGTCTGCAGCAGCATTGCACAGATATACTAGCTAGAGTCACTCACTCCTGACACTCAGTGGTGAAATGTAGTAACAGAATAGTTGGAGATGTAAGTGGAAAGTGTTCAGTTGTCATACATCAACACACCACACCACAGCACATAGTGTGAACAGTGTAAAATTCTTTCTCTGTATTTAACCCATTCACCAAGTGAAGCAGCGGGCAGCCAGAAATGCAGCAGAGTGTGGGGACGGTACCTTACTTAAGGGTACCTGAGTAGTGCCACTGGAAGTCCTGGGATTAAAACTCACAACCTTCTGATCACAGAGGCAACTCCTTAACCACCAGACCACCAGCTGCCCCACAAAGATACCAGCTGCCCCACAGCTCTGTTTCTATTCTGTGACTACATTCTACAGAGGTGTTTAAAGTCAGCTGGGCACTACTGGTGATTCACAAACTTCTGACGAAATTTTGAATACTACAGTATCTGTTTTAATTCAGCAAAACATTTTTTTGAATTCACATGTCCCTTTGTTATTGAGAGATACCACTCTTGTACCTCTGACCATCCACACATGGTCTAGGACCACAGTCTAAGCTTAACACTAGACCACAGGGCTACCAGCTTACAAACTTTTCTAGGTTAGTGGGGCAATATAATACTCTTTTGTATGTCTCCAAATACCTAGCTTACAACATTTATTACGAGATTAGAAATACTTCAACGAAAAGTAACTGGCTGGTTTTCAATCGTTTAACCCATGATTTAGCCTAAAAGGCTCAAACTACTGGTTTTGAGGGGACAGATCAAGTCTGTCTTTAGTGCATTGACATTCACTTTGTATTATGTCATGAAAAAAGAGATGTATCACTCAATTCTTCAACATCACACAATTACTTCTGGTTTACAGATAACTGGACAGAATTTCATTCTTAAACCGAATAATGACCCCAAGCGTTCTTCAGAATTGTGCCAAAATTATATGCAGTCAAAAGAAAATAAAAAAGTTTAGAGAATGATGTCTTGAGATCCCAGTCATCAGATTTTTCTCCCATTGAGCTGCAGGGACGAGCTAGTCCCACATGTTTGAAAAGTGGGTCAAGCAAAGGAGACAGAACTGTTTGCATGCTTAAAAAGTGATGGGAAGGTTTGGACAGTTATTTCCAAAAAGTGCTGGAAAGGATGTGGTGAATCTGTGTTGCTGTGATAAAGGCAAAGAGTGGCAATTTTGATGGAACTCGTACATAAACATTTGCATCCATTTTGTACCAACAGTGTTTTGTTACATTACACTTAAAAACCAGTAAGTTGTTTTAAGTATTTTATGTCTTAATAAAATTATAGTTAGAGTTGTTAATGCTTTTAAAAAGGGCCCGAACCTCTGGCCTATAGACTATATGGACAAAAGTATTGGGACACACCTGTTTTTCAGGATTTGGGCTAGACGCCTTACTTCCAGCGAAGGATAACCTTAATGCTTCAGCAGACCAAGTCATTTTGGACAACACCATGCTTCCAACACTGTGGACACAGTTTGGGGAAGAACCTTTTCTATTCCAGCGTGACTGTGTCCCAGTGCACAAAGCAAGCTCCATAAAAACATGGCTGGATGAGTTCAGTGTGGAAGAACTTGACTAGCCCACACAGAGCCCTAACCTCAACCCCAACACCGTTGGGATGAACTGAAACGGAGATTGCGAGCCAGACTTTCTCGTCCAACAGTGCCTGAACTCATAAATGCTCTACAGAATGAATGGACACAAACTGCCACAGAAACACTTCAAAGTCTTGGAGAAAGTCTTAGAAGAAGAGTAGAATCTGTTAAAGCTGCAAAGGGGGACCAACTCTATATTAAAGTCTATGTACTTGAATGCAATATTATAAAAGTCCCTGCTGGGGTATGTCCCAATACTTTTGGCCACATAGTGAATATTCATCTATTGAATCCCACTAGCCTCGACCAAAATGGCGGACGCTATGGTGAGTGGTTGGCTAATTCTTTGGTTGTATTTTTTGGCATAAACAAAAGGGTTGGACGTTTGGTTAAAAATACTAAGCCACGTTACAGCAACTCATGTGTTATTTGTTCCCAGGTGGAAATCGTGGAGGGCTGCCGTCTTCCCGTTCTTCGGAAAAATCAAGAAAACGAGGACGAGTGGCGTAAGTGGTGCTAACAGGCTAGCTGTCATGGAGGAGGAGGATGTAAACAAAAGACCTGTCACACATTAACTTTCACCTCCTGTGATCAGATTATACTAACTCGCAGCATTATAGCTCTTTTAAACCCTTCTTTAGTGTGTATTCTGTTTTTTATTATAGCTGTCACGCGAAACGGAGGCTGTGGAGCACTTTTCCAAACCTGTTCATTAGTGTTTCATAAACAAACAGGGTATTTTAAACCAGCAAAAAATTAATTTTGATCAATTATGTTACTGAGAACATGTTTCTCTGTTAAAATCTCCATGTGGATGTTAATCACTCTATTGTAAGGGTCTTTTTTAAGGAATACCACGTGTTCTCATTATTATCGTTATTATTTCATTATCATCATCAGTAGTAGTAGTATTAATTTTAACAGCAGTAGTATTTATTATAATAATAATAATAATTATTATTATTATTATTACTTTTGTTGTTGTTATTATTATTATTAGTAGTAGTAATAGTAGTAGAAATATTACTAGTAGTAGTAGTAGTAGTAGCAGTTTTTATTATTTTTTATTGTAATTGTATATTGCTATACATTTTTGCAGCCGTAGTAGTAGTATTTTTTATTATTATTACTTAAATACCATGCATTATTATTATGATAATAATAATAATGATAATAATAATAATAATGATAATAACAATAATAATAATAATTATTATTATTATTATTGTTATTGTTGATATGAATATAAACTGATCATACTTGAAAGACCTGTTGCAGCTACCCATTCTTCAGTCATTTTACTTGATTTTAAAGACATTGGTATACTTAGGGATAATACAGTAACTTTTATTTTGTTTCTCCTGCAGCATTGGCTGAAATCCTCAGCGTCAAAGATGCCCCTGGGAGAAAGCTCTACTATGTTCACTATATTGACTGTAAGTACATTTTTACATTTAGTGACAATAATTAGAACTGAATCCAAAACTGTACCACACATGAATGTACACTTCAAATGGCCTGAACCTCTTCCTTCTCCTAAACACAGTCCATATAAACACAGAACTCTTCCGCCATAAACAACGCCCCCCCCCACTTACACTTTAAATACTCTTTACTATATAGCACATTTTCTGTCCTGTTGCTGATGCTATTTTTGCACAATTATTTATTGTTTTCTACCTCAGTCTTTGTGTATTTTTTTTTTGCATGCAACAATGCCACTGCTAGAAAACAGCACTTGTCATTATACTGTATTCTTTCACACAAGTACTGTCTTGTCCTGTAATATTGTGTTGCTGCTTGTGTATTTTCATGCATTCTCTTTCTTTTAGCAATCTGTATATTCCTGCATGCACTAATCTAGTCTTGTGTTGTTTTTATTTTTGTTCTTTGTTTTGCACCATGATCCTGGTTGTTTCATTTCATTGTATACAGTGTAGATGGTTGAAATGACAGTAAATCTACTTTACTAAATAACTCGAGCACTGTTGACTTATAGTTACTAGTTTGACATGTTTTTACGGTTCTGACATCTATATTTGTTTGTAGTTAACAAGCGCCTGGATGAATGGGTCACTCCAGACCGGCTGGACATGAAAAAGCTCCAGTTTCCAAAGAAGGAGGCAAAGACACCTACAAAGAACGGCCTGCCTGGCTCTCGGCCCAGTTCACCAGATAAAGACGTGGTAAGAACGGCCACATTAGCTCAATTTTACCTGCTGCCTACGTTTAGCACTTAACCAATTCATTACCCAAATCTAGAGACCTCTGATTCAGAGCCAGTTCTGGGGCTAATCTACAGATTGTGACCTTGAAATCAAGTGATGTAAAATACATGTTACATTTAAAAAGGGGTGGTGGTGGCCTAGTGGGTAGGATACTTGCTTCTGGACCACGAGGTCATGGGTTCGAATCCAACCTACAGCATACCACCACTGGGTTCCTGAGCAAGACCCTTAACCCCAAGTTGCTCCAGGGAGACTGCCCCCTGTAGTTAGGGAATGGAAGTCGCTTTGGATTTTTAAAAAAGCGTCTGCTAAATGCCATAAATGTAAAATGTAAATAAATGTAAATGTTTTCCATTGGAAAAAAAAGTATATATTTTAACACTGGAACTGAAAGACTGCTAGGAACAAAGTTCAAACATACCCAGGTGTTAACGTGATTTGTCCCCATTAACTCTGCTCTCTTCCTTTCTGTTCAAATTCAGAGGAAGAGTCTAGATCTCAACGATCAAACTCCTTCAGCTCCTTCCAGAGGCAAAACCCTTCCCACACCGGTACAGATAAACCTCGCCCATTCTACACTTTAAACACAATTTCTGCAAGAAATGTTTGCGAATGGGCTCTATATACCATGCTGCTTTAATATAAAGCCCTAATTGGATCCATTTGCCATGAAGTGGGTGGGATATGCTTAAAGTGACTTTTGCCTCATTTCTGTTTTCTCTCATAAGACTGAACTGCAATCACAGTAAAGTTACACTGCGACAGTCAATAAGCACTAGCGGATATAAACCTGTAATGCATGTTGGTTTTGATTGTTTATTAAGCTAATAGTCAACAGTGATTGAAGACACTGCTTGACAATGAAGATTTAAGAGGGTAAGTAAAGACTAATTAACATCATTGGAAGTGCAGCAAATATATAATTCATATAACCTGTGTGTGTACATATTTATCTGTACACATAGACACCCACACAGATACACATAGCACTGTACACAAGTTTTAGGCATCTTTGCAAATTGTGTAAAGCAATCTGAATGTATCTCAGTAGTGAGTGTCACATATTAACATATTAGAATTAATGCAAACAAACAAAAAATCATAAAAAGCATCAAGATGTTTTTGTTAAAAAGTAGTCGATGTTTTGTGGACTGGTTGGACTCCTGCCATTGCACAGATTTGTTAAATTCCATGAGCAGAACATCTGATTTCATTTAATTAAGAATGGATTGAGCCAAATCAGGTTTTTGATGGTGGCTGCAAGTGATACTGGGCTTCCACGAGGAGAGATTCGGAAATGGTTGAATGAACATACAAGCGAAGACATCAAAGAGTGTTTTCACTGCCCAGCTAAACAGCTTTTGAATGTATTTTTCTCAGGTGCCTAAGAGTTTTGCAGCACTGTATGTGTAAGTAATGTACAGCCATGGAAAAAAATAAGAGACCACTTTCCCTTTTTTTCTGTTCACTGTTTGTACAGTTTGCAGCTGTGTGTGTATGTGTGTAAAATGCATAGATGTCTATTCTCTTCTGAACTATTGCAGTGTGTGTGTGTAAAAATAAGAAACACCTCCATGCGTGTTGTGAGTGCAGTAGTGTGTGTAGAGCAGCTTTTCTATGGTCTGTATTCCAGCAGCTTCACTCCTGATTCAGTT
>JBBPCX010069959.1:5000-10973 GCA_037974365.1 Hydrocynus forskahlii | reverse complement strand
CTGTCAAGAATAGAGCTGGTGAGATCTCTTTATGTGAGAGTGATTTTGTGCAAAGAACTTCATAAACATGTTTTGTAGCCCATAGACCTATTATAACTTGTTTAAAAAGAGGTATAACATGTCCCCTTTAAAATATACTGTATTAACAGTGTGACTGCAGTGGCACACAATTCCAGCCATTACATTTCTTTCTCTTTCTGTTTCTCTCCCCTTCTTTTTTTCTCTCTCTCTCTCTCTGTGTCTGTCTCTCAGCTGTGGTTGAGGGGGACAGTTTTGAGGAGGTTTATCATAAGGTGAAGTCTGTGATAGAGGAGCAGTCTGGCCCATATATCTGGATCCCAACCAGGGAGCGCCTGTGAGCAACAGGGAGACCGGAGGAGACACCATTCAGCCTCAGAAGAGAGCGAGAGAGAGAGAGAGAGAGAGAGAGAGAGACTGCGTGTGGAAAAGCACAGGAAAACTCCACACATCCCTCCATCTCTTTCTTCTTCATTTCTGCTCCCCTAGTCTTTCCTCCCCGTTTCCTTTTCTCTTCCTCCTCTCTTTCTCTCTCTCTCTCTCTCTCTCTCTCTCGCCCCCTCTCTCTCGCACAGGGCCATCGACCTGTTTTTACTCGACCTGTCTCTCCTTCTTGGTCACTGAAGGAGGGATGAAAAAGAATGACAAGGAAAACCACAGCCTCCAAACGATGGAGCGAAATGATAAAATCCTTCCTTTTTTTTACTCTGTTGGACCCTCTTCTCTCTCTCTCCGTCTAGAAGAAAGGAGGGATTGAACGAGCGAAAGGGAGACAGACAGAGAGAAAGAGAGACAGAGAGAGAGAGACAGAGAGAGAGAGAAAGACAGCCATGACTGTTATGTGGACAGACAGAAGGAGGAGAGGAGTATCGGATGGATGAGGCATTGAACGCAAGAAACCCAAACAAACGAAAGTATATTTATTAATAACAGTAATATTATTAATGAGAAATCAGCGTACTGTGACTTTTCCCAGACAATTTTCAGTTGTTTTGGACACCTGATGTGCAGAGAGAAGAGCGAAAAAAAGAAAAAAGGAAGAGAAGAAGGGTGGAAGAAGGGAAGGGAATGGAAGAGAGAGGAACGGATAAGGACGAGAATAAGGAAAGAAAAGGACAAAAGAGAAAGACTGAGGACTTTTTATTGGTTCGTCTTTGTCTTGCTGCACAGAATTTGAAGCCACACGTGATACTATGGGCTATGTTTTCCTTCATGTACACACACACACACTCTCTCACACACACATATACACACACATACACCACACATACACAGACACACACTCACACACACATCTTGTCAAGTTTGAGGGGAAACTACACACTTCCTTGCCTTTTTTTCTACTACGTGAAAGCAGCATTACAACAACTGGCCTGTAACATACACACACATACATACACACACACACACACACACACACACACACACTCAGAGCAACAGCTGCCTTTTAAAGTGCAATATAAGTGTGTGTGTGGCGTGAAACTCAAAAGAATGGAAGCAAGTAGTTATCTTTTAATATTCAAAGGGAAACCACCAAATTTTCAAAATCCTGTCACGATTCAGTAATTGAGTGTGTTTGGTGTGAATGGGTTCATTGTAGAGACTGATTTCTTTACAGTGGTGGTGAAAGGAACCAGACGTCTGTAACATAAATCCAGCCGTTTTATTCACTGTCGACCCCCAGTGAAGCTCCACGTTTCTCTGAGTGTGAATTTGAATGTTGATGATGGTAAAATAGTGGAGAATCTGAACTAAATCACTTTTGTTTAGGGATTATTTTGCCTCATAACACCCCGTATGTATCCCTCCACCATGCATGGGTGTAGTTTTAGTTCCAGAAGCCTCTCGAGCTTCTCAGAACAACGTCTCAGGCGTCAGTCGGCACAACCATAAGCATTTCATGGAATAACTTTCTGTGAGGGAGCTTTTGAAAGGGGAATTTTCAAAGATTTTCTCCATATTCAACTGTGTAAACAGAGGCAGTTCAGAGTGGGTTTGATGTGAAACTCACCAAGTCACAACGGTTCACAGTGGTGAAGAATGGAACCAGACATCTGCCTCTTAAAATCTCCCTCGCAGAAAGTTATTCCATGGAATGGTTATGGTTGTGCT
The DNA here is from genome assembly GCA_037974365.1 of Hydrocynus forskahlii. Taxonomy (NCBI): domain Eukaryota; kingdom Metazoa; phylum Chordata; class Actinopteri; order Characiformes; family Alestidae; genus Hydrocynus; species Hydrocynus forskahlii. Next base: position 8,843 of record JBBPCX010069959.1, on the reverse strand, counting down.
GCCTGATGCCTGAGACGTTGTTGAACCAAAGTTTTGAGAAGCTTTTGGTCCTAAAACTAAACCCATTCATGGTGGAAGGATATATGCAGGGTGTCCTGAGGCCCAATAGTCTCTTTAAAAAATGCTTTAGTTCAGATTCTCCACTATTTTAGTATCATCAGCGTCCATAGAAACACTCAGTGACATGTGGAGCTTCACGTGTGGTTGATAGTGAATAACACAACTGGATTCGTGTTGAAGACGTTCCATTCACCACCACTGTAAAGAGGTCAGAGTCACTATAATGAACTGTTTCACACCAAACACACTCTGAACACATACACTGGACTATGGGTGAATTTTGAAAAATGAGTGGAGTTTCCCTGTGATCGACAGTTCAAACCCTATTTTGGTTTTTACGCGTTTCAGAATGTTACTGTGGTAACCGAGAATGTTAAAGCTTACATTAACTTACTACCATTAGCTAGCTGCTAATCTGGGTACTGCCCCTAATGTGTCATTTCTGGTAGTTAATATTCAGTTAAAATTCAAATGAGTTCAAAAATACAACCACCAATTAGCATTACAAACATCCAATATCTTACATTCTTCATTAGCCACTAGCATGTTCGCTAAATAAATTAGCTGGACATTTTGCTACAAACATTTAGACCTTTTTTTGTTAAAAAAAGGGGAGAGATCTCTCAGAAAAATATTATTTTTATTTATTTATTTATTTATTACATTTGATTTTGCTTCTGAAACATTGAACCTGCCGCATCTCCTCCCATAAAAATAATATAAGAATGATCTTCCACAAGCTGAATCAGCACACACACACACACACACACACACACACACACACAAACAAACATGTGACCAGTGTTTTTTTCAGCCTGTTAGTTCGAACTGAAATGTGACAGAAAGGTTTCGGGGAAAATGTCGAGAACTTTCTGGAGGACCTTCCAGAATGTTCTGGAAGCTCCATCTGAACCCAGCCACCATCCCACCACACCATCAAAGCCCAGCGTCCATCTGACCTGGGTTTAATGAAGCAGCTCCAGTCAAAAGTCCAGGCTCTCCTGACGAAACATGTTTGGTTTTTTGGGTTTTTTTGGAATCTCAGTATCAAAGATTTAAAAAAAAATCTCTTGATCTTGAAGCTTCTCCTTAAAGACCTGAAATGTGTCTCTCTATAAACTATATAAACCATGAAGTTTCACTTTTGTTTACCAAAGATTTACAACTTTTACAACATTTGAATCAAAAATGTAATATTAATTAATCTAAAACAGGAGCGTCAGTTGAGATTTCATTTGATTCAGAACAAAATGTTCATGTTCTTAATGTAATTCTATTTTTTATTTGATTTTTTTTTTTTTGGAGGGCGCGTGTCGTCTGTTTTTTGTGTTTGATCAAAAATTGAAAACACACATTGTTCAATTATGATTTTTATGTTAATCTACTACATTTTAATTTATTTGGAAAATTCCAAAATATTCACTATATCCACTACAAGCATCCCATGACGCTCTCGGGCTTCTTAAAATGTGACAGTTAAAAAAAATAAAATCAAACAAAGAAAAATGCTAAGAAGTGAGTGCACCCAAACTTTTGACTGCTGCTGTATAGATGCTTCCAGGTTTGCAGCCTGAAGTAAAAGTCCCGGGCAAAGTCTTGATCCACCCCTCATTTCTTCATAATTTACTTCCAAAGATCCAGACTTTATTGTATTCTAATGTGGTCTTGAGGAACAGTTCTCCAGGCTTTCTGAAGGACTTTCAAAGGCTCTCATTTTCAGTCCAGTCCCTGAACCTGACCAGTTTCAGAGGACTGTGTTTGTTCCCATTTATTTCATTTAATCTACTCAACATGCCAAAATATAAAGAACTGGGGGTTCAAGACTTTTGCACAGAACTGTAGCTTTTCCTAAAGGGGTGGATGCAAAAAACAAGTCATTACAGACCACAAATAAGCCATTCAATCAAACTATGCCTGATCCATCCTGACAGTGTGACCAGGGGCGTCGTAGTTGGGGAAAAAGTGGGACTAAATTACCAGGGCCCCAAGTGAGGGGAGGGCCCCTGAGGTTGTAGGAAGTTGTGAACCTTGAGCTTATGGAGGCCCATGGCCATTGCTTGTGCATAGGGCCCAGAATTTGGTGCTACGCCCCTGAGTGTGACACACATAGACATACACACATACACATATACACACACACACACACACACACACGGTCATATGTGAAAGTTTGGGCACCCTAGATGAAGCGAGCTGTCAATAACTCAGACACACACCCCGGGAACACACTTTAGAACACACTTACTGCTTATTTACCAATTGTAACCAACACATACAAAATGTGTCAACATTTTATGTTTAATTCTATTCCTGTTCCTCAGTAAATAGAGTCTATATTGGCATATTTTTATATATGTATGTATCAGAGACCTCTGGGGATTCATTCACTGGGGTGCCAAAACTTTCACACAAAGCCTGTACAGAGTAAATGTGAATGTAAATGAATGACACGCTGTAATTGTGTGTGTGTGTGTGTGTGTGTGTGTGTGTGTGTGTGTGAGATATAAACTGTGCTACAGTCTCACAATAGTGTCCAATCCTTTACCAGACTTCTGGAAAGTTTGTCCCACCTAGCAACAGTAACTCGGGAAGAACACACGTGTGGGTGGAGTCTGGGAAAGCCAGTTTTGTGTGATCTCTGGGCTGCAGTTAGACACACACACACACACACACACACAATCTGCAATCCACATTTACGATGGGGGTCAATGGGCAGGGTGGCGTCTGGTGGGGAGCAGCACGCACACACAGACTCACACACCCGTACACACTGGGGTGTGTGTGTGTGTGTGTGTGGTTGTGTGTGTGTTCTCATGAATCTACTGAAAGGCTGAAACACACTTGCACTCGTTTCTGTCGATTCCCTTTATTTTCCTTTATTTCCGTTCGGTTCTGGAACTCGGTATCGAAGTGTGTTTTTGAGTACAGTGGCTGTTCAAAGTGATTTTCATTTCTTTATAGATTTTACAGCTATTTATTTTTCCCGGTTTTGGGAGGATGATTTGTTTATTTGTTTGTTTGTTTCTATTTACCTGCTTACGGGATTGTTTACTAAAGTGTGTGATGGAGCAGATGCAGTGCTGTGGTTTAACTTTATTTAAAGAGGAGCAATCAAATAACATTGAACACTATCAAACACACACACACACATATGGCCCAAGTCTAAATTCACTGATTTGGACTCCAGTCAGTACAGAATCAATAATCAATATTAAATTGTTTTAAAACTTTACCCCCCCCCCCCACACACACACACACACACCACACACACAACAATGTATTATCAAGAGGAATATACACATTCACTCGGAATAGAATAAATTATGAGTTGAACATTTATTTATTTCCAAAAATCAAATGTATTTTATCTCTTTCTATCTCAATTAACATATTATTATTATTATTATTATTATTATTATTATTATTATAATCCTGAACAGATGAAACATATTGCTTTTTATTTAATAATAGTCCTTATGAAATGACGTCACCTGACGCAGAAAGTATATTTCAGATGATTTATCTTCGAGAGAGAAATTTATCGATGACAATATCAGATTATGAAAATGTTTAATTTCAGTGAAACGCTTGTTGTGAATTAGCTACAAAAAACAATAAAACTATTATGTTAAAAAGTGTGCTGGGAGAACTTTTTTAAAATTCTGACTGAATGAGCGTGTGTGCGCGTGTGTGTGTGTGCGCGCGCGCGTGTGTGTGTGTATGTGCACGTGTGTTTGTGTGTGTGTGTGTGTGTGTGTGTGTGTGCTCGCGCTCGTGTGTGTG
>JBBPCX010069958.1:0-10974 GCA_037974365.1 Hydrocynus forskahlii | reverse complement strand
TATCTATCTATCTATCTATCTGTCTTCCACTAGTACTTGAATGGATGACTGGTCTCTGTTCTTTGCAGTGCAGGTCATATGGAAATAAGTGTTTTACTGCTGCTTTTCTCATAGACTTTACCGCAGTGTGTAGTAATGGTAGTGTCTGTGGTTCATGTCTTTAACAGGCGGACGGTATGTGAAAGTTTGGGACTTGTTGAAAGGAGGCCAACAACTTGTATCCCTGAAGAATCATCATAAAACAGTCACTTGTGCGTGTCTGAGTACCACAGATAACAAACTACTCACAGGCTCGCTTGACAGGTGTGTTTGTGCTCACATATTAGTCCGCAGAGGGGTTTGTTTAAATACTTATTACTCATAATGATGGGCTTTGATTTGTAAGTTGTATTAATGGTATTAATTTAATTTTGCCTTATTTTCTCTTCTTTGCAGGCATGTGAAGGTCTATAATTCCTCTTACAAAGTTGTTCATAACTTTGACTACGCAACTTCCATCCTTAGTCTTGCTGTTGCAGTAAGTGATGCACTGTAGCTACTCACAGTTTAATTGGCTAAACTTAGAGTTGCTGGTGCAGCTTGAAGACATGAATGTCACTAATGCAGCTTTTCATGTGTCCCTCTCTAGCCTGATGATGAGGTGATGGCTGTTGGGATGACGAATGGTGTCTTAAGTGTCAGACACAGGAAACACACAGAAGACAAACAGGAAGTACTTGGCAAAAGGAGGCGACATCCAGCATATCGGGTCTTCATCAAGGGGAAAAACTACATCCCTAAACAAGTAAGGGCTATATATATATATATATAACCAGTCAGTGCACTTTTAGGACAGTGCATGTTTAAATGGTAAACGATTTTTTTTTAAATTGTTCTATTTAGCAATGAAAAAGGTTCTGCTGTTTCAAATTGAAGAATGATGTTTGCGTCTATTTAAAACCTGTTTCACAGAGCATGTACCTGTGCCTTTTAAGTGATTTTCTCCCTCGCTTCCCCTCAGGATGATTTCTTGGTCAGCAAAAGTGTCAAACAGCATCTGCAGAAATATGACAAACAGCTGAAGAGCTTCCAGGTGTCCAAAGCACTAGATACAGCACTGGGGGTAAATAAATGCTCTGATTATCTGTTTAGTGTTGAACTGTCCTCTTAATTGCTTTTTGAGTTAATTACAACATGACCTTGGTTGAAATGCTATCTGGCCAAATCGTTTTTGGGCTTTTTGTGACTTTAAAATATTTTTCACGATTGTATGGAAATGTGCTTTCAAGCATATGAGCAATGAGCATAACATTAGAAAGCTGAGGTGATTCACTGTGAAATCTGACATTAAAATAAAGATGATGTGATGATGATGATGATGTGTTTGCAGACATGGAAACGCTCAAGTAAACCAGACGTGACGGTAGCAGTGATGATGGAACTGAACCGCAGAGGAACACTCAAGAACGCTCTTGCGGGACGAGATGAGCAGAGTGTCACCGTGCTGCTCAGTTTCCTCATCAAGTATGTGGGGACACAACCACATCTACGCAAGGGAAATGACACATAGTTTTATTTATAGCAATATTATATTACTCCTCTGTGGTTTTTTTTTTTTTTTTCTCTCTGTACGTATAATTCTTGGTTACTGCAGTTAACTGATAAAATTACTCTTTCAGGCACATAACGGATACACGGTTCTCCCGTCAGCTGCTGATGGTAGCAGATATGGTCATAGGTGAGTCTTCACTACTTCCATGTTCCGTTTATGTGTCCTCTAACTACTCCAACTACTCCTGTCATGTTATTCAATTTCACTTACTGGCCACTTGGACCTGTCTTCTCTGATGCACCATATAGGTTTGCAGTTACACACTGTAGCTCATCTATTTTCCAAACAAAATTGTTGGACCCTCTTTGGTAGTCTATTTCTGAGGGTGGCCGATATATTGTGCAGCCTGGAGAAGTGGGCTATGGTGAGTAACTGTAAACCTACATCTATGTTGTAGGTGTTAAGGACCAATTGGTGGACGTATACCTAATGAACTCTCACATGGTGCCTTCTGTTGAGAAGCTTGATAGGACCAGTGCTGGAACCACAGAGTTTAACAAAGCTTGTGTATGTGTAGATCTGTATCGTCAGGTAATCCCCCAGTCTCCTGTTGTGGAGCGACTGCTGCAGCGTTTGATGGAGTTGCTGGGTCGTGAAGCAGAGCTTCAGCAGGAGCTTCTGCAAGTACTGGGAATTCTAGACACACTCTTTGCCTCGCTAACCCCACGGAAAGAGGTGACAGGCCCTGCAGCCCCACCCATTATGCAGGGATCACAACTACAGGCTGCCTGACATGTACTGTGACCCTTTGATGTGGCTGTGAGGCTTGAAAACCAAACTGGACTTAAAGGAAGACAAATAGCAAACTGGCTAGCACACAAACTGAATCTTCAGGTTCAAGGCAGGACATGGATGGCATTGTTGGAAAACATTGTCATGGAATAATCACTGTCAGTGCTATTCAGTTTTTTATTGATATTTGAAGAATTTCATCCTGTTTTATATGTGCAAATATAAAGATTTCTTATGAATCATGTTTTCTTTTGACTTTCCTGTTCCATCTTAGCGACTGAGACTTCAAGTGTACTATTGACTTCAAGTGTACTATTGACTTCAGACTTGCAATATTTGAAGTGTACAGAGGTCAAGGTTTAATGTCTTCTCAAGCAGCTTATAGAGGCATAACAGATGTTGAGGGGGTTTCCCTAAGTGTTTTGTAGGTCATCATTTAGTAAGAGGCATTCTCAAGACATAGAATCATGTGTAACATGTCTTGTGAGACACTTGAAGACAAAACTATGACCTGGTAAGTATTGTACAACTTCTAGCATCTGCAAATGAGTAAAGGAGTGATGCATGCTTTTGGAACAAAGGACTCACACTGTCCTTCTGAAGGGGAGGGAGTGTGTTACAGGTCAGCAGGCGTATAAAAATGCATTGAGAAATATTGACCTGGCAATGCAAAAAGTCTAATGAGGGGTGAATTATGTATGACAATGTGCATTGTGGACATGTGACAATGCATTGCCATTGGAGAGTAAACACTGCCTTGCCCTGGCTAACAAGAATTCTGGGTTGTGCAGCAACTAAGGAAACACTTCCTACTCTCAAAGAGAGGAAATGAAAGCAAGACTGGCCATGAGAATAGAGAGTGAAAAAGTTAAGGCACTATTTTCCATCCTTGCCCAATCGGGTTTCGATGAAAATGTCGATGAATGAGGGCATCTGTGGCCCAAATTGAAACTAAAGGGATTGCTGAAGTATACATATCGCTGCTGTAACAATTTTGTTTTTTTGAGAAGTTTTACAGAAGTGTCAGTTTTATTCTGACGGTGATTATATCTACAATATTTTAAAAGCATGGGCTATGTTCACAATGTAGTCTTTTTCTTTTACGTTAGCTGTAAAACGTTAAATTATGCCAGTCAAACAAATGTTTTGTACAACTTAAATATATATGAAAACACAATTTGACAAAATGAAAACTTGGATTTAAAGTTTAGTGCAGTGGTGGTGTGCTAGAAGAATCGTTCACCAAAAACAACTTTCCCTATATGTCACCAGTCAGTGAAGATGTGTTTGGTGCCTGAAGTTTTGTGAAGAAATAATTCAAAATCCTTTGGTTTGACACACAAACTTCTGTTATGTAAGGCCCAACATTCATCAGCTTGTAGACTTCATTTGCGGGAAAATTAACAGCAGCAAATAAATGCTCAATTAGAAGCCTCCTGTTGAGACTTACTGCTTTTGACAGTTATCATAAACTCAGGAAGATATATTTTTGTCCTTCCATTAATATATCCATGTTTTTGGAACATTAGGATGAAAGGCCTATTCTCTAGTTTTTCATTATTCATCCTCAGTTTAGCCCTTAAACAAGAGGTGGTTAATGCCCACCTGTAGTGGCCCAAGGAAGGGTGACAGGGTCATGGACAAAGAAATCCCACTGATGTGTTTGGGGAACGATGGCTAGCCCATCTAGTTTGATCCCAGACATTGCATACAAATACATATACTTGAAACAGAATTTTTTACTTATCACCAAGTAAACTGCTTATGTTATGACTGTCTCACAAGACAAGTGCAATAGAAATAAAAATCTGTAGAAAAAACTTCGAAAATATACTATGCTATATACACAAATGCTGGATGTAAATACCACATATAAGCAGCTTAGTTAAATGGCTTTCTAATGACAGATTGTCGTTAGGAGTACTTTATTGCTTGCAAGAGAGATCAGTAGTATATAAGTACCATTGATAGAAGTAGTGATAGTCACATGGCAATGGTGACATAAGTATCAGATGAGCTGCTGAGCCTGTGGCTAAAAGTACTCAGTTTGTCCACCACACCGTGGAGTGGGTGATCAGCATTTTCCATGATGGACTGAAGTCTAGACAATGTTCTCCTTTCAGCCACGGTTTCCATGTTGTCCAGTTCCTCACCCACCACTGAGCCAGTTTCCTTGATCGGTTTGTTCAGTCTTTTGGTGTCTTGCCACTTTCATGCTGCGTCCCCAGCACCCCACAACCTAGAAAATGGCACTGGCCACTACGCACTCACTGAACAACATGGTGTTGCAGACTCTAGGAGTCCATGTAGGAAGCACATCCAACTTTGACCCCTCTTTTATGTGGCCAGAGTGTTCCTAAACCAGTCCACCTTGTTGTCAATGTGCACAACTGGGCTGGGCCGACTGGGATTTCTCCACTTCGGCAGTCTTTCGGTAGGAGTGCGCAGAGGTCTACGTCTTGGCCGTTGTTCGGGGAGGGGTGGTGTTAAAATATGGATTTTACATCTGATAAATTATTGTATCAGCGCCATCTGCTGTTGTTAGCTGATTTCTCAGTTAAGGAGAAAGGCAGGCCGACGGCCGTTCGCACAGATTGCCAGTCCGCCCCTGCAACTGCGTACTTGTAGTTCTGAACAATCTCCACATTGTTCATTATTCATCCTCAGTTTAGCCCTTAAACAAGAGGTGGTTAATGCCCACCTGTAGTGGCCCAAGGAAGGGTGACAGGGTCATGGACAAAGAAATCCCACTGATGTGTTTGGGGAACAATGGCTAGCCCATCTAGTTTGATCCCAGACATTGCATACAAATACATATACTTGAATCAGAAACAGAAAATTTTACTTATCATCAAGTAAACTGCATTCTGACCGCATTCTCACTCCACTCGGAACAATACTGAACAACACTTTTCAATACTGTACAGTCATGTACAATGCTCGAAATCAGCGGGGGTTACGTTCCAAAAGCACTCGCGAATTGTGAAAAACCACGAATTTGTGATGTAGTAAAAAATGCCTAAAAATGCCTATTTTATTGTCTAAACCCTAAATAGGCCTCCAAATATGCTCCCAAAACACTTTAATTTCATTTAAAACTCAGCTTAATACTTTACCCATATAGAAAACGTAAAGTTAAACCGTATCCCTCCTATACAGTTGACACCGAACTCTAGAATGTAAAATACCGATATTACCCCTGACAGTACTGTAATTCATGCAAGCTGTTTTCTTTGGTATGCGCTGTCGTTTTCTTTGGTGTAAGCAGGGTAAATACAGTGATAAATTATTTTAATTTACAGTAATAAAAATACAGTACAAACATACAGTATATTTTAATATATACAATATATACATTTGGCTGAATTTACGAAATTAGTAAAGTATATTTTTCTTAATAATTTTGCACTAAAATGCATGAGAAATAAAGTATTTTCATGAGAAAAGCTAAAAAATGCGGAGGACATCTGTAGTTTCCGCGAATTTTTGGGGGTTTCCGGACAAATTACTAGCTTCTAAGAAAAAACCTGCAAACAACTGAGTATTCAAGGAAGAGAAATTTAGCAATTCTGGCACATGAGAAAAACATCACCGAAAATCTAGACATGAATGTATTGTATTGGTCCTGTAGATAATATCCTGGTTAAACACTGGAAACATATCTCATAGCCTCCCTCACAACTACAATTAGCCACATTCCTGTTCTTGCTCTATACATTCGGCTTTATATTTACCTTGTAAATGTAGCTCTATATTTGTTCACAAAAAAATAAAACTTCAATTGCTAATTGTATTAAACAAAAAGTTATGATTTCTGCCACAATTTTTGCTTTTATAAGTTATGTAACCCCCCCAACCCCACACCCAATGCCCATCTACACTTGATGTTCTATTCACACCTCTGATTGAGATTGCCCTTCACTGGAAGTAAGGGGCCACCTGAATTATATTATTAAGAGGTTTGTCCTAATACTATTGCCCATATAGTGTATCAGGGGTCTATACCTAGAAGCGCGATTACTGGCGTATCACGCAGTGTTGCCAGATTGGGCGGTTTCCCGCACAAATGGGCGGTTTTGAATTCTACTTTGCGGGTAAAAAATGGCTTGGGCGGGTTAACAAAAATTGGGCGGTTTTAACATTAGTTTTGCGGGTTTTTATATAACGTCGCACCTATGTTATGTGAGAATGCATCCAATCCAATCCATATTAAATACCTCTTTGACCCAGTCAATCAGAGATCTAGATGGGCAGCATCACGCCACAGAGTGCCCTACCACTGCATTCGCTGACGCTCACGTTTTTCCCTTCAACTCGGTTAGCAGTGTTGCCATTTAGAAATTGCTGCATGGATCTACAGTACTATAGTCTATATAGCATAATTTCTTGTAAGCAGTGCTGGACTGGCCATCGAGCATACCCCCAAGAGCACGATATCAAGAGGGACATCGGCACTTATTTCCGTTAGCACCGCGCCAAAAAATGCCATTTTTTTGTCCCAGTCCAGCCCTGCTTGTGAGTAAGCTTTAGCTCCATATTTTTAGGCAGTTACTATATCACTCAAAAAGGTAGATTTCGCATTTTGGGCGGTTTTGAGTGCAATTTGGGTTTTGGGCATATTTTGGGCTGGAAACATTCAGCAGAATCTGGCAACCCTGTTACCACGCTAAATTCGAGAGTAATTTGGTCACGTGAGACGTAACTTCATTACTAACCCGTTCTACGAATGGTGAACAGGTTTGTCACGAGGTATGTTCCTATGGTAATTTATGCAGTGGGTTAATCTTGGTCCGCCCAGAATATGTTCTTATTTATGGTGCCTTCACGTCCTATGGGAATTATGGTAAATACCAGAAACCGACTTGAAAACTGCACATGAACACTCCCTCACGTCCTAATTTCCACTGGGGAATTGGGAGAATTTTTTGATACACGAGTTGCCTAGATGAGATCAACTTTGACTTTTCAACATGGCGGAGAGCGAAGAAAACTCTTCACATATGGTGATGATTCAAGATTCAAGATTCTTTATTTGTCACATGCATAATTATACAAGTTACAACACGCAGTGAAATGTGTCCTGTACATGGTGATTTGTATTTTGTTAGCCTCATCCTTAATCCATATTGGTTATGGCGTTAATGTACTATCAAAGGGCATCTCACGTTTCTTCCCTGTGTCTGACAAGTTTTCAATCGTTTTTCTCACCCACATAGGCTGCTGGTCTACCCTGATATAAATTATGTCCTTGTTTAACAATGTGGCACAACTTTTATTCAGGATTGTCTTATAGGAACATGACTTTGATGTTACAATAATGTGCAATCTCTCCAATGTCTCCATAATGTGCAATATCTTCACACTGTGCAATAGACAGTAAAAATCCAGTGCATTTTTTTTTGTATTTTCATGTTTATTCTACCAGTGCAATCTTTATATAATTTGTATACTACTATTACTATGTTTGTTATTTAACTCTGTATTATTTTATTCCTGTCTTAACTACATGCCTCATACTGAGTCGACTGCACCTTAAATTTCATTGTTCCTTGAAAAAGTGACAATGACAATAAAGATTTATCTTACCTTATCTCATCTCAATAGCAAAATGAGCTAATGACTTTCAATCTTTAGATCACCAGAAAGGGCCTGTCAGGTGGTGTCAGCATGTGTGGTTCTACACAACATCGCCACCATCAGAAGAGAAAAGACCCCAGTCCTGATGCCTATGCCCCCGATATTGTTGACCCTTTGACCCTCGACCACCCCACAGGGCGTGCTGTGAGAGAGGCCGGCACATAGCAGTTTTTCACTTAATAAAAAAAAAAACATACTATGAACACACTGAAGCTTTGTCATATCTTTGTTTATTTGCTCCAATTGCTATAAATGGAAAGTGAAAATTCTGTAATGCACACACATATTGATGAAAGAACAGTGAACGTATGGCAATAACTTCTTTTCATGCTTGAGCTTCTTAATTTCAAGCTTTTGTTTTTTTATTTCAACTTTTGTTTTTATCACAGTCAAGCTCGAGCATGCACTTGTACAGGCTGTGCATATTTTCTGCTCCAGCCTACAGAGGCAAAAAAGAAGAATCGGTAGTGTTTCATCACCCACATCCTACTGAAAATCTAAGCAGTACATTTGTCACGTCACATCAGCATGGTTCACACCATGCAAACACTCACCTGTACCTCAGGATCACAGGAGATGTTGGGCTCTGCAGGTGGCTGGAGCAGCTCAATATTCTCCCCCTCCACTGAACACAACACAGGAAATGGAATGTCATGACTGCACAAATGTACACACTGTACAGAGTGATTGTGATATTACCCTGCACATAAACATTCCTGCCACCTGGGTCCGACTGGATGCCTCCCTCTACCCCTCCATAATGGGCCTCCATCTATTGCTGGCCAATGCCAGCTCCTCTGCAGACATGAAAGCTTCAGTAGTCCCTCCACCTGTCGCCCTCACACCAACCTTTTTCTTATTGACTGTAGAACACAGAAACAAGCTATTAACTGGAGCCTAGCCACACTGCATCGCTCATAATGAGCAGAAATATTAATGCATTAACTATTAATACATAAGCCTACCACTTGAAATGTTTTTATTTTACATCTTTCTTTGCAGCCAAGAACGCTTCCCACTGCTATTGCATCTGAAATAAACTCCCAGTAATTGCACTTTAGGGGGTATTAAGTTAATTAAAAGGCCCACATCTGACATGTGATGTATCTATATACTTCTATATTTATTTCAAGTGTTTTATTCATTTTCAGACATATAAATTGTGTGATAAATTATACTCAACGTATAACATAAGACAATGCACATGTACTTATGCATTTACTCGGTTAGCAATGAGTTTCAAGCCTGCGTGTCTTTGTTGGCTGCTGTGATGTTGAACTTGCACTGCATCACTGATTTGTGCTCTTTGTAGTCTTGCATGATGATCATACTTTCTTCCTCCGTGAAATACGGTGAGCGCGCCGTGATTCGAAACGATACCTTGCGCAGCTGAACGCAACCCGAGCACCGTGATAAATTCACGCTGATTCAACCAATCTACGTCTTATTGCGCTTCGTAGTACCGATTAACGCCACCAGGGACAACTGTGATTTGTCAAGTACGATTTCGCAATTAACCATAGAGTTAAATCAGACCTAGTTAAATACGCTTCGTGGTAATAGGCCCCAGGTTAATCTCTACTTTGTGTTGGTTATATGAGCCCTTACATTCTGCCTTCCTCCCTGTTTCCATGAGTTTCTCACCTGTGCTGAACTGGGGACGATAGGCTTGAGTACGTGGCGATTCTCAACCAATCAGATCGCTCAGTTTGCCTGAAGTGGACCAATAGTGACACGCGCACGTTGACGTCACTACATCTGACGTGTAGCAGAATTCGTGACCTGATTGGTCGGTGCTGCCGTTCTCCAGAGGAAGCGCCTGCCACAGTTTATATCCGGGACGGGTTCTGGCACACAGCCGGCGTGCAAAAACACTTAAAGTGAGGAAAACTGGTGAGTTAGATCATCCACACTCACTGGGGACTAGTTTCTAATCGTACTGTCATTTCATGCCCCACTTGGTAGCTTTTGAAAGAGGTCCAGTCACGCCTCTAGGTGAGGATAAATGGGATGAGTGGGACATTCTCGGTTGTCAGGGGTCTGGTCTGTACGAGGTGACTGGAAAACATATTAAAGACATAGATATTCATCTGTTTTTCCAAAAAAAAATTAAGGGTTTATCTTGAGGAATCAGGCTGGAGCAGATTCTTAACTGGGGAACAGTGGGAAGAACATTACCATGTTAATTCTTATAATAATATCTGTAGGTAAATGTTTAAAAGAATGAGGGTATTTGTTTTATGACTGTCGTATGCCTTCTGTAGAGTTAAACCGATATCGATATTACCCACTTGGCGTGCATGTGTGTGTGTAAAATGTAAATCGTCCATTTGTGATTAACCCATTCACTAAGTGAAGCTGTGTGTGTGTGTGTGTGTGTGTGTTTGTGTGTGTGTATGTATGTATGTATGTATGTAAAGCTCTGTCCTTCTTCCACTCTCGCGTAATAAAAAACTTATGTGCTGTAGGTGGGACCTTATGTTGCAGTTCTACAAGTTACTCAGTACTAAAGTATTTAATTACGTGGTACCTTTGTACTACTTCTCAGCTGTTTTTGCCAAGGTATTGTTCCACTTGTATTTAAGTAGGTTCATAGCCTACTCTTCCTGTATCTTCCCTCTTCTTCCCTCCTAAGACATCGCGTGTGAACAGCAAGGTTGGAAAGGATGGAGTTGTGGCCGTTGCTGTTGTGTGTTGCCGTGTGTGTAATTCACATCTCCAGTAAACCAATGGAGAAGAAGGACCGTGTCCATCACGACTCTCCCCTTAGTGACAAAGAACATGATGATGATGACAGTTTTGACTATGACCATGAGGCCTTCCTCGGACAAGAAGAGGCAAAAACCTTCGACCAGCTAACTCCAGAGGAGAGCAAGGAGAGACTAGGGTATAAAAGCTTTGACATTAAATTCTTATTGACATTCTTATTTGAAAAAAAAAAAGACATATATATATATAGACTACATATATATATATAGACTACATATATATAGAGACTACATATATATAGAGAC
>JBBPCX010069956.1:0-10977 GCA_037974365.1 Hydrocynus forskahlii | reverse complement strand
TATATATATATCTCAAAACTTCTCTGATGCTTTTACCATGTTTCTAAATTTCAAGGCAGTTCAGAACATCAATACATTAACCAGAAATGAATGACTGAAATAACTCTAATGTTCAGGGCAATTGGCAGTCGTAGTTCTGATGTTGATGTTGATGTTGATGAACATATAAATATTTGTCTGAATTGTTAATTGATCAAATACAGGGAACCCCACTCCCCAATGTTCCAATGTCATTTTGATTGCATTTAGTAATAAAAGCATTAGCGAGGTCAGGTCTTGATGTTGGATGATTAGTCCTGGATCAAAAAGGTATTCCACTGCTTCCACTTTAAACCCCACAAGATAATGCTTGGTGTTGGATTTGGTGGCCTTAGGCCCATGAGTGGCTGCTCAAGAGCAACCCATTCTATTAGAATTGCTTTTATTTCTATGGAAATTAAACAAGCTGTGTGTGTACAGATGACCACCTGTGTCAGAAATGGGGACACTTTAAAGTATTAGAATTCCCTAAGTGGTTATAGATTGTGGTATGGAGGTGTAGTGTATGTATCCAAGGGCAGATCAAACAAGATTATTTAAAATTATATTATAATTCTGAATGTAAACCGCAGTAAAGTTTTCCCCCCTACAGGCGAAATAGCGATATTGCAGCCTGGAGCACAGTATTTAAGATGGAACAAAAATTTTGAATAAGGAGCTGCGAATAAGGAGCTAACGTCAGTGACGTTGAAATTATGGCAATTATGGGTCGTTGGAAAGGTGTCACCGAGCCCTATCTAACTGTGGATTTTAATGTAGTTAATGTTAAAAAACACCCCTGGAGATCCGGAGTTATGAGCGTGTGTCCCATTACTTTTGTCCAAGGTGAACTCTGAACAAACAAGAAATGACTAAGGAATAATTGTCGTGAGTGACATGGGTACTGTCCAATCACAAACAACAAGTGTAGTCCCGCCCTTTCCATTATCTGAAATGTGGTTGTGTTTTTGAAATGTCGGTGCGTTTCCTGAAATGTGGGTGTGTTTTCTAAATGTGGTTGTGTTTTGACTCTCAGGGCCACTGTAGATTTCCCTCGTGAAGGACTGGTCTCGTTTGTACTCTGATTTGAATGAGAGTTTTGCTATTCTGCCCAGTGACGGTGTTTTCACAGCTTCCAAGCTGTTTACTCTGTAGCGAGCCTGTGCTTTAAGTTTGGGTGTGTACCTCACTCTGTGTTTCTGTAGTTATGTTTCTGGAATGGTTTGGTTATCACTTTTTGTGATCAGACCATATGGATTAAATTTTATTGATTCATTGAATTCATGCATCTGCGTCTCAATGTTTCCTGCGCCAGTCTCACGTGTGGACATGACTATGTACACACACATGCTCTCGTGGCAACCCTGGAACCACAGAGCGCCTCACAAAAAGCAAACTATAAATGAGCTGGTTGAATTAAGCCCTTCCTCTTCAAAAAAAAAAAAAGTTTAATCTTTGGCATCCACATTGTATTACTTATTGTTAACTAATGATTTGGAAAAAAATGTAAAACAGATTTAAATTTAAAAGAGCATCATTTACATGTTTTCCAGAGGAAAACAACACTCATCCTCATGGCACATCACAAGACGGGATGACAGCTTTTGTTCAGTAGCATGGAGAGAATTTTGACTAAATCATTTGAGAGATTTTAATAATGAAAAAAACAGTCTCCTAAAGACAGGCACATTCCCTCGATGGCATTTTCCTGACTGTCCCTCCAGCAGACAGTAATACATTAAATTAGGTATGGATTATTACAGGAAACGGGCACACTTTAATCTTATAATACCCCTCCAGTGGCCTCGTGTCACTGCTGGGCTGCTATAGCCCTGAGCCCAATACCAAGGAAGGTTTAACGTAGATTTGATCAATGGGAAAGACCTTTTCTTATAATTTACTTCAGATTACTTGGGGAAATACAGGGCTGCTGTCAGATATCCAAATAATCCCTCAGTTCTCTTCAACTGTCCATACTGCTGCTTAAGGAGGGACAGAATCAATTACAGGTCTGCCTGGACTTTATTAATGCCTACACTCGTCCACTTCGACCACACATCATGCCCACTCACGCCCTCAAATTCTACTGCCATTCCTGCCCACACCCATGTGCTTCAGCTACACAAGAGGCCTGAAGCACATGGGTGAAGGCAGGAATGGCACTAGAATTTGGTGCTGCCTTCACTGGGATCTCGCACATGCCCACCTGCATTCAGCCATTGTAATTCACAGCCATGGCTCCGAGCATACCCAGCATACCCAGAAGAATGCACCAGCATACTGTCTGCCAGAGCGTTCCCATCTGTCCCTCCAGCAGACAGTAATACATTAAATTAGGTATGGATTATTACAGGAAACGGGCACACTTGAATCTTATAACATTCCTCCAGTGGCCTCGTGTCATTGCCGGGCTGCTATAGCCCTGAGCACAATTCCAAGGAAGACTTCATATAAATAAGATCAGTGCAAAAGACCTTTTCTAATAATTCATTTCAGATTAGTTGGGGGACATCCTGTCAGACATCAAAATAATCCTTCAGTTCCCTTCAGCTTTCGCTCCTTTAAGAAGGGACAGAATCAATTACAAGTCTGCCTAGACTGCATGATTAATTTCGACCACACATCATGCCTACTTAAGGCCTCAAAATCTAGTGCCAATCCTGCCTGCACCAATGTGCTCTATCCACACATCATTCCTGCCCGCACCCACCTTCTCTGGGCCCGCGACCGCCCACGTTCAGCTCTGGAGACTGTTCTGTGTACCCACTGTACCTCCACACAACCAACCACGTGAATGAACAATCGAATCGCAGTAAATGTTTGTGTATTATGGGACAAACAAAATGAGAAATCACACATGGCACCACATCGTTTCTATGTGTGCGGCTGCACAGCCAAGCACCTCAGTTTCACTGTTTTTATCTGTATCAACAAAACAATGTATTGTCAGTTAATTATGATAAATGCCTGCAAAGTGTCTGCTTGTCAGCCAGCATTCTGCCAAGCAAGTTGTTTTGGGGGGAAAAAGGAAAAAAAAATTATGTACATGGCACGGTTACAGTATATGGACAAACTTATTGGAAGACCTGACCATAAGACCAACAGGGACTTTAATGACATTTCATTCAAATACACACAAAATGTTTGAGTTTCTGTGGGAATTTGTGTCCATTAATTGTGTCCATTAATTAAGAGGCCTTTTCCTATTGGCCCCTCAAATAAATAAGACGATTACAAGGCATGGGCTTTGAGAAAACATGTACAATAACAACTGAATATTTTGATTAAAGAGTAAATACTCCACCACTTTTCAATCTGATCTTTTTCCACTTGCATGAATCACTTGCTTTGATTTTTACGTTTCCAGTAAAATGTACTGAATGAAAACTGCCAATTGTGCATTTTGAGTCAGTTAGCTGTCTGTTTTCCCTTCTAACTACAGTGAAGCACATTAAAATTATTGCCTATAGTAAGTGATGGTGTGGTGCGGATGTGGGAAATGAGGATTATGGTGGTGAAATGATGGTGATTAATTTTTTAAAGTATTAGTCAAGCTTTGGCATTAATCTTGTTAAGGGAAACTGTCAAATAGAGTCTGATGAATTTGATTCCTGGGAATTGAAGTGTTTTTGTCAAGGATTAAGTCGACATAATATACTGCATTTGCATGCAACCAGCAGATGTATCTGAATCAAGTGAGTTCAAAGCTCCAGTATGTGCTTACATTTATTCATGGAGTAGAAGTGGCTCAGTATGCAAACCAGTGTTAAAAGAGTTTCTGAGAGATCTGGTACATTTGACCAAGTTACCAGTCTGTTTTCCGATCTAGAATGTCAATTTTGCATGACAGTCCCCAAAAAGATTTCGAATGTGCACGCTTGTTTCGCTGAATGAGCTTGTACTGCTGAATGAGTGAATACATTCAAATAAAGGACAGAAAAACTGGAAAAAGAGCATTTTGACTATAAGCGCTTACTTCATATGCACCACAACAGCTTGCAGCATCAATCTTCTGCCTTGCAGACTCCTCGCTGAAGACAATAGATAGGACTGCTGTTTTCAGTCAGTCAGCCTGCTGCAGGAGCCAGCAGCCAAAATCAATACACTGAAAGAGAGGCGTTGCTCAGTATATGCCGCATTAAAAAATAAATGTTTGAAAAAAATAAATAAACAAATAAAACTAGTCAATGTTGTCAAAAACAGAAGAATACCTGCTTGAAATTTACTAAGCATGGTTGTACACACGGGTACCAACCCACAGATGAGCAAAAAATCAATGACCTAAACAAACAATGGCTGAGAAACAAGAATGCACTGTGATTGGCATGGAAAACTCATTTATAATAAGCAAATCTTGGCACCTTCATGACTGCAGTTCCAGCAGACTTACTGGGCTTTTTGGTGGTGATGATAATGGGGTGCAGGTGATCAAAGGATTATCAAATTATAAAGCCCAAATATTTTGACCCCAATAACTGAAAACCTCAATATATTCATATCGCAAAAAATATATTATGCATTCCAGCCATCTAATTCCATATGCCGTCTCATGGAGAGCTCTTTCTTCTCTTACATAAAAGCCTGTATCCTTTCTCAATTTCTTTAAATGGTGGATCAGCCAAAACGTAAGGGTTCTTTCTAAAAATTGGGTTTTTTCTTAAGTAAAATTACGGACTATGTGAACCTGATCATAATTACCCATCATTTGCTTCCAGCTTGCATTGGAGCCACTTGCATAGCAAATATATGAGCGAAGGAGGTCTATTAGCATAGTCTTTCTCCTTTTTACAGTACTTGTGTGACTCATATCCCTGTTCTGGTGAAGCAGCCAAGAAATATGTTCAATAAGACATGTCACTCATATTGAGTACTTTCTAAATTGTAACGCCTGACATCATTTAGTTAAAAAGCCATTCCTGGCAGGTCAGAACAAAGACATAGTCGGCAATTGTCAACCACAATCTTTCAAATGACCCAGCAATTACAATATGACAAAGAATTTTAAGGCAGGCAAAGTCTTCCGTTTTAATAAATGCAACTGAAGGCACACTCTCAGATTCATTTATTTCAGACTGTGTTATTTATTACAGCTGCAGATGCAATAACATTCTAATTTAATCTCCAAACAGAGTGAGAATTCATAATAAAATTGGACAACGTTTGAGTTTGGTTGTGACAATGTGTAACCATTCCTATGAGAATGGGAAGTTCTGAAGCAGTGGCCTTCAACATTATCCACAAGATATGAGTTCCAAACTGTCAGAAATATACACACTTCAACCAGTCAATGTAGATTTAAATTATTCATCAGTTGTGGAAGCTGCATTACTCTTTGGCAGTGAAAGCTTGGAGCAATGCTAGCTCTTTTCATTTGAGACCAATGATTACTTTGATGGAGATGTAGCTTCTTGACAGGAAAATCTGAACATTATTTTATTACTGATGCGGCAAATTTATAAGAATGCTAAAAACTGCACATAGTGCCCGAAGGCCAAAGATTTTGAACGTACCCTGTAATAACAGTAATCAACTTCACAGGATTTTACAGCCTTGTACTGTTATTATGACCATGCAAAATACTTTTTCAGTTTCATTTCTCACACTTAGAAAAGTACAACCATACATTTTTTTCACATTTTATAATAATAATGAAGACGTCAAGGTTATAAAATACTACCTATGGAATTCTGCCCCTGCCTAAAAAAATGTCTGAAGAACCTGACTGAAACAAAATGCCTAGATTCTGAGACCTTCTTGTTAGGGCAATATACATTTCCAGATACTTCCAGGATGAGTCATTGCTGTGGTCTTGAAGGAAATATAATATGCCAGCCACTTCTGGGAAAATTCACCACTGTACCAAGTTTTCTTATTTTGGAGATAATAGCTTTGGTTCTCTAGGGCCCCATTACAAATTACTTTGAAAGTCTTTCAAGACTGATATTTCAGTAATGTTCTTCCTCATTTCCACTGAACCAGGGCCATAGCCCGGGACTTTTCTTCTTGTGGGTGGGGCAGCTAGGTCCAGTCATTTTACATGGGCAGCACCTGGCAGATTATTATAAAAGCTACTTTAAATCTTTTGACGATTACGGTAGCCGATTTAATGATGCCAGTGCAGCCTTGTGGTACACATCTTTGTACCATTCCATTTGGTACATGATGTTCATTTGGGTACCCATTGTGATCCACATGGAGATAGTCTAGCTTCATCCTCACACTTTACATGTACAACCTTTTTAATACTCTGATTATCAAAATGCTAGTTAATAAAGTGATAAATACAGTTTGCCCTCTCTTCTGTAATTCTGTGTGGAAAACTAAAATTAAAAGTCACTGGGCATTGCCTTTCAATTCTCCATCCACTGTGGTGGTGAGCCTCTTGTTAAAAGTAGCTTATCAGAGCCCTGCACTTTTCTGCACTCTGGCAAGGCTAATAGCTGTAAAGGGCTAGGCTATCAATATACTTATTTTTTCAAGATCTTCAGTCAAGTTTGTCATGTTTTTTCTTTTTTTTTTTTTTTTTTTTTTTTGAATGGCTGTGGCAACAGAGGGGGGCCAAGCTTTAACCAGGGAGGCATTGTTTATGATTCAATCACTCGAAACTGGAAAGGAAAGAAATCCATGTGGGAGCTGCAAGGCAAAACACATAGAGAGTTTATAACAGTCTCCAATTTGTCAATAAAACATCTTCTTCTTTTTTTACCCCCAAGCCTTTTCAAATACTGTTCTGTGGACTGATGAGCTTGGGATGGCGTTTTTAGGCGGATGCCCTGTCACAGTGGTCTAATTACACAGTGCTCTAATGTAAAGCTAACACAGCATTCCACAATTAGAACATAATACTAACAGCCAGAATGGTGGTGGCAGCGTGATGGTGTTAGATTGATTTGCTGCTTCACCGCCTGAGCAACTTGACAATTGACAGAACCATGAATTTGATCCTGCGAGAGATCCTGCAAGAGAATGATTCTGTGGTCATCATTCTGTGATCTGAAATTCAAGCACAGTTGGTTTAATACAGCAACGCAATAATCCAAAGCACAAAACCAAGTCCACCTTGGAATAAGTCCAAAGAAACAAAGTTTTTTGTGTGTGTTTTCTTATTGTCTTGTGTCCTGTTGTGTATGAGGAACTGAAACCAGCTGGTGTGAGGAATAAGCAAAAATAGAAGATGCTTTGTCAAAAGAAGGATGTTTCCCTAATTTGAATGGGAATGTGCAGCACAACCAAGCAGATTATGGACCATATTAATTATTAACACGATATTAATGACAACAAATGCATCTTTATTTAGAAGTAAAAATGCTCTTTAATGGCCTAACCTATAACAAAGGAAAGGGTTGTGTAATGCATCCCAACACTGCCACGCAGGTTTGCAGAAATTTGAGAAATGAAGATGAAAGGCTTTTCCAGTGTTTCATGTGACATCTTTGAAAGAGATCCCAGAATGGTCCAGATCGATCCATCATGGCCTGATAAATCTTATTCTCAGATACGGCTCTGCAGTTAAAGCCTAAAAATAAACAACAAATACTATATTGTGCTTTGGCCTGCTTCTCAAGAATCCCCAAAAATGATCCTTCAATCCCCTGAAAACTATGCCTATATACCGGTATTACAACTTGTCCAGTATAAAAGCAACAGCTAACACCATTTGAAGCCTCTCTAGGTAAAAACAAGCTTTTCAGTGTGAAAACAGGACACTAGATTTCAGGAGCATAGGAAGCTAAATTTGGAATTTCAGTGCCGTACCTCTAAATTCAGTACTTTTTCCCACAAAATATGCATGAAAAAATGTCTGCTAATGATTAATCTTACTTCTGTCATTTGTTTTCGAAATGGGTGCTGAATCATTTCATTATGTGCAAAATCTCATGTGCAATAGTCTTACCACATGAATATCATGAATATCACTATTTATGTCAATATGACTTATATCATTATTTCTTATAGGGGAGAGTGGGGTAAATTGAATCATTTTTTACATATGCTGTCCTCTAGGCAAGGAAAAATGAAACCTGAGCATGACTAAAATATTCCACCCATCAAACAGAGAAGGTACATGCATATGTAACTGTAGCCTACAGTAACAAAACTAATGCCCAGACCTGTGTGATTTTATCAGGATAATATGAAATGTTGCTGCCTCTGTGCAGTTCGTCCAGCCTTTTGAGATTGAGGTAGTTTCTTCAGCCCATCAGTTTGTGGAAAGTGAGCCATATAATTTTGCTTGAAAGAAAATGGTTTCTCATTGACATTGCTCCCCTGGATTCGTCTGAGAAATCTGGCACTCACTTCGCAACATTCAGTGTAACGGTAGCTTGTGCATTTGGTTTCGACTTTAACAATGACAAGGTCGCCAACGTGTCCCAAATGGAATCATAAACAATATTAAAAGAATGGAAAAATTATTTACTTGAAATCATTTTCACTTCTAATATAATGTTTTTATATAAAAGGATATAACTAAGCAGCAGAACACAAGAGTTCTACAAAAAGTACACAGTAAACCAAATAAGCTCTACATTTTGTATCAGAAATTGTGTTTGAAAAAGTATATTTTGCGCTATGGAATCTGACCAAACGAGCTACAGTGTAAAACCTGTAAAAACAGTGTAAAGATTTCAAAAGTTATTAGAGGTATTTGCTTTCTGTAATATAAATTACTAATGGCTACTGAAGGTTATCCGCTGTGTTAAGCAATTTGTTTCTTAGCAGCTGGTGCTCAGTTACAATGATGCGGTTATTGTGAACAAATCATGCTTTTATCACAGAAAACATGAGCAGACTGTTTCTCAGCAAACCAGATGTACTGTCGGAACTAAATGTTGTACATCAAATATAAATATTCTCATTTACCAGACGCTCTTAACCAGAGCGCCTTAAAATTGAGTTGCGGTACAGGTGTTTTTACAGGAAAATTACAGGCTTATCCACCATGCTACATCATATGCTTATAGGTGGACGTTTTTTTCAGCACAAACGATCGTCTTTTACACAGACAAGCCACATCTATAGAAATACTTACCTTCTAGCTACAGGGTAACAGTGGTCTTAAATTTCCTCTATTTATAAATAGTCTGTCTGATGGAGTGCAAACTCTTAAAAGATGGGGTTTTTTTTGCAGTTTGACTTAAAATGTTTGAAAAAATAACAGTATTCAGTCTACACTAAGGGTCCGATGTGCTAAGCCCTTTGCATGCCAGCATGTTATTGCACATACTCTAATCAGCTGACGAGTCTCAGCACAAAGGCTGTAGGATGTGTGCACGGTGAAAGAAAATGCTCTTCTCTCACTCATGCATTTAAACTATTTTCTTGCACAGCTGGCCTTTTTTGTTTGCAGAAATGTATTCATCGTAGCATCTTCCTCTTTTCTGTAGTAGTTCTATAGGCTAAACTTGGTCTGTGAATTCTTCTACTGTAAGACCGCTGCCTCTGGAAGAAAAAACTCATTTCAAGGCAATAAATGATGTTTTCTCTATGATAATATTGTGATTTAAGACAGTTGTCTTGAAAATCACTGTAAGTGTATGATCAATACATTTATGCTAACAATGGTCTTAATCAATCTCTTGTAGATATTTTACTTTATCTCATAGCACAAAACAAGCATTCATCAAATGATTCTGATTATTTAGTCAATAGTTTTGATAATAAATCAGGGCTTCCCACTATTTGAGATTTAGCAATCTCTAAAATGGATTCACAAGGAGGGAAAGAAACCCCGTGTCAGTACTTTGTGGAACCACATTTACTGCATTGAGACTGGTGGGATATTTCTCTACCAACTTTGCACATCTAGACAGTGCAGTGTTTGCCCATTCTTCTTTACAGTATCGTTCAAACTAGGCAGTGCTAGGACATCCACCTTTTTCCTCCTTCAGCCACAGTGTGGGTCACTGTCATGTTGGAAAGTGAACCACCTTCCTGTTAAGAATTTTCTGACGGAAGGCAGCAGATTTTCCTCGTGGATTTGATGGTATTTTTCCCCATCCATTTTTTATTTCTATCCTGACAAGCGCCCCAGTTCCTTCTGCAGAAAAATACCCAACAACAGGATGCTGCCACCACCATGCTTTACTGTCGGTATGGTGTTCTTTGGAGGTGAGCTGTATTGACACCAGATTTACTGTTTGGTGTTCTAGACTAGAGGTCTCTCTGGTACTTGGGAACAGTACAGTATGTGTGTGCCAGAAACTGAGCTGCAGGTTTGAGGAAGACATTGGCTATTCATAGTACATTTTAGGGAAGTGATCCAAGTGGACCGCACTCTCTGCCACATCAAAGAACTTTGGGTTCAGTGAATTATCACTTTCTCCTCATGATTCATTGATGCTCTTTTTATGCCAGGTTAAGGCTACACACACATTTTCTGTCATGGTCTATGGACTCCCTGAAGTAGACTTGGCCATCCCCTGAACAACCCATGTATAAAACTCCAGTTCTGCCATTTAAGGAGGCTTTCACAGTCATTGTAAGCGTGTAACAGTTGCTTCAAAGCTTTGAATGAAATACCTGGAGTGTTTTTATGAGCTTCAAATGACAGTAAAATATTTAAATGCTCCACTTCTTGCCTGGTCATAACAAATCTACAAGATCGCAGAGGGGTTAGCATTATCGAATAATCGGATAAAAACCAAGGCTATGCACAAAACAAATTAAAAGGTTTCTAAATGTCAGCTAACTTCCTAATCAGTGGTGGCTGCTAGTCTTTCAAACAGGGGAAGCTCATCTTAGGCCTACATCATGAAATTCGTTACATTATTAGTACATAAATTCTGTCCTCTGTTCCTTTTTCAGAAAATGGTTTGTGACCCTGTCATATGTCATCCACTGGCCATGCTATAAAGGGAGCAGTCTGAATTTACCTGTGATTTGATCAGAAACAGTGGCTGTAACAGCAGAGATCAAGTCATTTTGGATAGAGTGGGACATACCAGAAAACACAGCTGA
>JBBPCX010069955.1:0-10978 GCA_037974365.1 Hydrocynus forskahlii | reverse complement strand
TCTTAAATCTAAATGTTAAATATGAAAAATATATCTCGCACTCTAAATGTGAAACTTCACAGTTAGATAGGGCTCGATGACATCTTTCCAACGACCCCTCATTTAACAAAATAGCCTCCCGGCAATCTGAAGTTATTAGCCGAAAAACATTCACCTTGCACAAAAGTAATGGGACACTGGGGTGAGGTGAACGGTTTTCAGCTAACATCTCTGGATTATGGCAAACGAGGGGTCATTGGAAAGAGTGCGAGATATAAATAAATAATTCCATGAAATGAACATTGTTTACGAGCTGTGACTCACAAGTCACAACACCCAAGAACGAATCAAGTCTCAAGTCATTGAGGGCAAGTCTAAAGTCAAGTCACAAGTCCTTGTGTGACTCAGACTCGAGTCCCCATCTCTGGTGCCCAGATACGCTAAAGCCTACGTTTAAATGAACTAATACAAACTTTATCAGATAGAATTTCCCTCAAAATAGGAAACCTCATAGTCAGAAAAAATAAATACCTTGATTTTTTTATTCACCACATTTTAATACTTTTTAAAACCCAGCGGACCCTGCACAAAGTGCTTTGAAATGCTGGTACTGAGATACATGAACGCACACCTCCCAGACCAGCTCGACCCGCTGCAGTTTGCATACCGCGCCAACCAGACAACTGATGATGCAATTTCAACTGCCCTTCACCTCACCCTTTCTCATCTGGACTCAGAGGATGCTGTTCATGGACTTCAGCTCAGCCTTTAACACTATTGTTCCACAGAAACTGAGCCTACTGGGCATGAATACCTCACTCTGTAACTGGGTCTTGGATTTTCAAACTAACAGGTCTCAGTTTGTTAGTATTGGAACAACCACCTCCAGGACAACCTCAGCTGGACACTCAACACCACCACCATCAACAAGAAAGCCCATCAGCGCCTCCACTTTCTGAGAAGACTGCGTAAGGCCCGCCTTCCCCCTACCATCCTCACCACCTTCTACCGGGGGACCATTGAGAGCATCCTCTGCAGCTGCATCACTTCCTGGTTTGGAAACTGCAACAGCACTGACTGGAAGTCCCTTCAGCGGCTGGTGAGGACAGCTGAGAAGATCATTGGTGTGTCCCTCCCACTACTCACTGAACTCTACAAGAAATGCTGTGTCTG
This sequence comes from Hydrocynus forskahlii, assembly GCA_037974365.1. Taxonomy (NCBI): domain Eukaryota; kingdom Metazoa; phylum Chordata; class Actinopteri; order Characiformes; family Alestidae; genus Hydrocynus; species Hydrocynus forskahlii. The sequence goes on along the minus strand of JBBPCX010069955.1, from coordinate 9,826 downwards.
CTGCGCAACTGGCATCATCACAGATCCCATCCACCCATCACATGGACTGTTTTCCCCCTCTGATGTCTGGAAAAAGGTTCAGAAGTATCCAAACCACCACTTCTAGACATCACAACAGCTTGCTTTTGTACTTAGAAATTTTTGCTTAGATGCTGCAATATAATGTTGCAGCAGTTGTCTTGAGCTCTGCTCTTTGTATGTCCTTGTTTAACTTTGTCTGTCTTTGTCCTACACTGTTTGCTTCAGAGAAGGCTATTTCAACGCTCTGTGTACTTGTGTATGTGGCTGGGCTGACGATAAACTCTCTTGAATCTTGGCCAATAAAAATCTATTTTAAATAGGTATTAAATCTGATTACTGTGTATGCTGGTGATGAAAGCTAAGAAATATTCTTACGATAACACACATTAAGGGCTCTACAACAGCACTCACCAGAGCTATTAGAGAGAGATGGACGTGGTCTATTCAGACTGGTAGCTCCTCTCTGACGTGGTGGCTTGTGTCCATTAGGGAGGGCTGTCGGAGGACTGGGTTGATGGAGTAGACTACACCATTTAACTGGACTTTGGGAAGCCTGCAGATTGGTAGGGCTTAAGGCCACATCCTCTGTGAGTGTTTCAGTTTTACTTGAGGCCACCACACTGCCATTCAACTGCAAATCTGGGAAAAGTGAATAAAAATGATTGACTTTGTTTATTTCATGTGGAAAGAATGAGAAGCTGTCAGTTGAGCTGACTACCTTCCAGAGGTGCTGATTCTTCTGAGCCAGCTTCAGACACTGCATGTCTAAGATGCTGTCTTACTTGTTTCACATTAGTCAGCTCACTCAGGTTGGCCTGGGCTTCTTGCTGCTCTAAGAAATGCTGATGCATCTTATCACTTCCTCTTTCCTGCAAATATACAAACTTGAAAATACTACATCTATGCTTAAGACGAATAATTACCAACTGTCAAGTACAGATGTTAATATGTCATGACAAACAATACATTGGAACTGACTGAGTATGCCACAGGGTGGAAATTGCATTACCTTGACCCAAACTAATGCACAAATCGAAAGATGGCACCATTTCTGCATGCGTGCAGAGTCTCGGTTGTTGCCCGGGAAACAAAAAGTGGGGGGGAAACATGTCCCGCCCTGCTATAATGGTTCTTGCGTCCATGGCTTCAAGACAATGATATTCCCCAGTTGCAGTGGTGTCTTACAGCAGGATAATGTATCCTACTACACAGCACATGTTGTTCTGGAATGGTATAGGGCAGGGGTTCTCAAACTTTATATTCAAAGGTCCAAATCTAATTTCTAGATAAGGTCAGAGGTCCGGGATGACAAGTGATAAGCAAATCCCTTATATGAAATTTGCTTACAACATACAACTAAATGAAATGGCGCTGTTTCCCTATAATTGTTTGCACCCTCAAAGGTTTTTTTTATTTTTAAAGTCCAAGCCTTGATGGAGCTTTCTGCCACTGTGTGGACGACCAACAGCACATTTTGTCTTGCATTCCAGGCCAGTGTCTCCTTTCACATATGACAATGGCTCAAGAAACACATTTACATGTACTGTTTAACAAATACCTGCTTGGTTTATTGCCTAGTCAAACAATTTTTGATTCAAGTGAAGTGCGTTCGGTCTAGTCTTTATCCTAGGTAAGATTATGACTCACCACTGACTCCTCTGGCTCAGGGTTCTCGTCTAAATCAGCATGGCCAGCTGAAGCAGCATTTCCATATACACAAGCTGGTGGGTCCCAGATGACTTTGCATTCAGGGTCCTCCTTCTCTGGACATACTTTCACACCATGGCGGGTGGAAAGGTCAACGGAGCCAAAGACATCTGAGATCGGGAGGGGGGTACAGATTAAAGGCTTAGCTACATAAACTTCAATTTTTTCGTCTACATTTTAATCCAGGGTCTACACTAATGTTAGAGAGAATGTTTTCTCACTGTTGACCACCTGCAAATCACAACCCACTTTAGGATGTTGTTCCACTTTATTTATACACACCTCACCTACTTTATAGTGTGGACACTAGAACGTTAGAACCACAGGTGAAGTGAATAACACGGATTATGCATTGGCAAATGTCATTGTAATGGAATTAAAAATGCATATTAGATAGCTACGTATGGGGCTGAACAGCTGCAAACCAATCAGACTGCCCATACTGACCCTTGTCCACTGCTGAAACCAGATACAATGGGTGTGTGAGTGTCAGAACTGGACCATGAAAAAATGGAAAAACGTGGCCCGGTCTGATGAATTAGGTTATCTTTTACATCATGTGAACAGGCATGTGGATCACTTGCCTGGGGACCATCTCTTGATGGCAACAAGATGCACCATAGAGTTAGTTTGATGCCCAAGGAAATGTTGTGCCATAAAAGGAGCCATTACATTAATGTTAAGCCTGTTAAAGAAGTGTTCATTTGGTTGTAGTCTTATGTTTATGTGAACGTCAACATACCTTGAGATCTTACTTCTCTTAAAGAGGAACTCTTCTGTTTCTCCGATGACACTCCAGCAATGTGTGTGTTCAAAGGCCTGAAATGAAGAATTTCCTTTTAATTGCATTATACAGACTTGTGCTGACTTTTTGCGAAACTGGTGTGACATGCTCTCTATTAAATTTTGATTATTGGTAGTATTGGCTCTCAGGAGTGAAAATACATGAATAAATGTACCTTGTTAAGTATTACTTTGGAAAATATGTAATTTATAAAAAACTGTAGAATTTAAAGGCCTAAGGAAAATAAAATCCCTAATCTTGCTCTTGTGAATACACAATATACATGGACAAAGTATGTAATAAAATTTTCCTGCATCCTCTAAATTGGCTCTCCTACAGACTTCCTGTGCTTGAGACAGAGAAACACATCTAATGAAAAGTAATGACAGAACCAAAACTAGCAAGCGTAACTAAACATAATCATTTTAGTAACAAAGTTTTATATCTGTAGTTCATATGTAATTCATTTATTCGACTGGCCATACACCAACATTCTTGAACAATCTTAGTGAATCATGGACACAAAGGTCTACAACATGGCCTGCATACACAGAGTCTGTTTCTCTCATTTTTCCATTTTCAAGTTGTTGTGTTTAGTTGTGTTTCAGTGGTACTGCAGGATGAGAATGTTGGACTGTGTGCACATCAGATTCTCAGATTTAATAAGCAGTGACTGTGTCAATATACGATTGATATGCTAAGCTTGCTTTTTCATTCAAAATTTGCAGATATAATACGACATGATTTAAGTACACAAACGTTACCATTTTACACACCCTGGGACTTTATATTTGCGCTCTTACTAAGTTATAGTTGGCTGGACTATTCAAGTGTGCCTCTTTAAGGTCGAAACCAGCAGAAATCTAATTAGTTTGAAGAAACTTTGATAAAGCATTAAATCAAGTTTACAAGAATATCACAGGCTAACTTATCTTTTTCTCATAGAAGTTAAAAAAGTCAAGTACAGTAACCCCCTGCTTTTACGCAGATCAGGAGTCGCGGAATCAGTCTAACGTGGATTTTTTCAGAGAACCTAACTGATAATTGTATGCAGAAATCCCCACAATAGCGTGGAAACAGCAAATATTCTCCAAATGTTTTTTGCTTTTTTCATGGCAATAGGTTTTTTTTACGCATTTGAGTTATTTAGTTAAATTATTAAGAAAAATATAACTTACTAATTTTGTGACATGAATAGTAATCCAAATATTAATTCAGCTATATTTCCAGTCATTGTCTGCGCCGCTCCAGTAAATTCCTGAACTGTAAAAATTATTGGCGATTACCCGTATATTTTATTGTATTTTTATTACTAAAAAATTGCATTAAATTATTACTGTATTTACCCTGCTTTTACCAAAGAAAACGACAGTGCATACCAAAGAAAACGCCTGTGCATGAATTACAGTACAGTCTATCCAGGGGTAATATCGGTATTTACATTCTAGCACTGCAGGAGTTCAGTATACACTGTACAGTACGGATACGGATTTATCTTTACATTTTCGTTAAGCGTAATGTATTAAACTGAATTTAAAATGAAATTAAAGTATTTTGGGAGCACATTTGGGGGCATATTTAGGGTTTACATTATAAAAATAGGCATTTTAGGCCCTTTTCTTTCCCACAACACAATGAGGTTTTTCACTATACGTGGGTGCTCATGGAATGTAACCCCTGCAAAAAGCGGGGTGTTACTGGATTCATTTCTGAATTTAAATAAGGGAAAAAAATATCCAGCAAGGCTGTTAATTTAGTTTAAACTAGAGACTGTTTTTAGTGTATGTCTAGCTACTTACTGTTGTGCCATTTGAAAACTAATTTACCGCAATGACTTATTTAGACGCACTAAAGACAAGACCATGTTTGTATTGTTTGCGGTTGGAAAAACTGCTAGTCAGATATGCTTAACACCTACAAAGAAGATTGTGTGGGGACACAAAGTGCTCAAAACACATTCATCTTCAGCCAGAATGTTTTTTCCTTTCTTTATTATTACTAACTGTTTACTTCTTTGTTTAACGTGCAGGTGCTCATTGATTAAACCATTACATCTGTCATGGTTACACATGTACCAAGGATTTAGTAATTCTGGAAGGGTAAATAATAATAATAATAATAATAATAATAATAATAATACTTTGTATGTTCATTTACCACATTCTATGCACTCATTTCAGTGGCTTATATTACGTTTACTATTACAGCTTAAGACTGAAAAGTTTATGCCTTGGGGCTCAACTTCAGACTTTTACTGACTGCACCCAATAGTCAAGATATACACTGAAATCTTTTTCTCTTTGAAAATGTTTCTTTATCTTTTTGTCTTGCTAATCAGTTGTTTTTTCTTAAACAACAAATCTACTTGAACTTGTAACTGAAAACACCACAAAGTAAAAAAAAAAAAGTTTAATTAATGGATTGAATGTATAATAGCAGCAAGCTCAGTTAAAAACACTCTAAAGCACCGCACTTAATTCTATTTCGAATCTACCATTCATAGACAGTCAATGAGAGAGTGGTCTTTAACAAATGAGTAATTAAAATCAGGCTTCGGTCAACATCATAGCACTGAAATAGCTCTCATGAAGGTATTAAATGACATTTACTTGAATATAAACTCAGGTTAAATAACTGTCTTGGTACTGCCAGAACTCAAAGCCTTTAATACTGTGGATCATAAAATACTGCTAGACAGATTAGAAAATTGGTTTGGGCTCTCAAGAATGCTCCTCAGGTGGTTCGATATATACTTAGAGGGCAGAGTTTGTTTAATCTCTATTTACATTTATAAATCAGAGAAAACCACTAGACAGTAAGAGAGTCCTAACAAGGATCCATTCTTGGTCCCCTTTTGTTCAACCTACACATGCTTGCTCTCAGACGGATTCTCCATAAGCACAAGGTGGCTTAACATAGTTAGACAGACAACACTAAGATCTATCTAGCTCTTTTACAAAATTACTTCAGTCCTACAGACGTTTTATGCCTTAATAAGGAAATGCCTGGATGCAAAAGAAATTCAATCAGTTAAATAAAGACAAAACAGAGATAGTTTTGTTTGAGATCAGAGATAGAAGATTACAAATTTGTCTTGTCTGGTTGTCTTGGTGTTGGGTATGTCTGAAGAAAAAAAGTTCAAGAACACCACATACCGTGTTTCAAAGGCTGAAAAAGCACAAAATGAAGCTGTCACCTGCCAAATGCCAATCAGTACATATTACTTTCCATGAGGGTGCTGCAAGGGATCCAAACAAGGTAAAGTGGCACCCTTATCCAGAGCGACTTATAATCATTAGTTGCAGGGATATTCCCTCTGGGGCAAATGAGGGTTATATGTCTTGCTCAAGTATACAGTGGTAGAAAGTGGGATTTGCTGATATAATACAATTTTGTGGTCATTGGGTTTTACCCACTAGGCTACTACCACCCTGCTATTGTTAAAATATGCTAATTTCTTTGCTATGGTGATGTATGTTTCATTGAAACTGCTCTGTGCTCACCAAGTCACTGTTTTGCACTTGAAAGCTCTGCCCTAGCAACTGGAACCCTGGGTGCTTGGGGCTCAACCTGATTTTAGCAAGCTATTTCTTCTTTCAATCAATGCAATCACCTGTGGCTTAGGTGCAGTTTTGTCTCAGGTACAGTCACAATATGAAATGGGCCAATTGCAACAAGTTTAGTCATTTGATGCGAGGACACAAATTCACAATCCAGAGTGATAACCCTCTGTAGCAGATCCTAAGTAGAGAGTTATTTTTTATGTGGCCACGTATTTTGTATTGGCTGACAAGAATACCTGATGCAGTCTTGCTGGAGGAAGTCAAGAAGCTACAAGTGGGCTGTGCAGGACATATTCCGCATGGAATCACCTACAAAGAGATAAAGTAAAGCCATTGCCGCATCCTATCCGTGGAAGGTAATGTGCTCCGATGGACGAGTGGCTGGTTGTGGCAACAGAAGGCCAAAATCAAAACTGTTCAAAACTGACCTGTAGCTTCTTTGCTAATTAGCGGACACAGTACAGACTAAGTCACAGCTAACTCAATCTGAAATGACACTCGTTTAGAAGATAGAGACTCATAATAGGGGAGCGAAGTCGAGTTACTTGTGTTAGAGTCAAAATCAAAAATGTTCCATGTGTATTATAATTAAACCTATAAATAAATATATCTGAAGGTACAACACATAAAAAAAATCAAATATGAAAATTCAATAGTACAAAAATACTATTAGGGGGACAGCAGCGAGACTAGAACAATCCAGTATTGTACAATCCAGATTGTATACTATAATATAGGTATAATATATATGTGTGGTATTATGTATGTATGCATGCCATTATATATATATATATATATATATATATATATACACACACACACACACACATACACACACGTGGTAAAAAGAAATGCATAAAAATGCTTATTTTTATAGTGTAAACCCTAAATATGCATCACCTTTTTCCACCCACATGCCCATAGGCTGTTCTCATTGTCCTTAAGTGTTCCTTTTGATATTGTGTTGTCCGTCCATGTAGGCCCATCTTTCACCCCACCTTTTGAAGGTCCTATGGGGTGTCTTCTGTTTACTTTCTTCATGGTGACTTTTATGTGCATTTAATTTCATTTTAAGCTCAGCTTAATACATTACCCTTAAAGAAAATGTAAAGGTAAACCTTTATCCATACTATACAGTGTGTACACTGAACTGCTGTCTCTTGTTCGGTTCTCAGAAAAATATCCACAAGAGACGAAAGCCGCAACTGCTGAACAGGGGGTTACTGTATATATAAGGGGTGTCACGTGATTAAAATCTGATGAATTACAAGTGCTCTGATTAATCAATCTAAATCACACACATTTTTGCTGTAAAAGTATTTAAAAATTTTAATGAATTTCAGCATATGAGTGTATGATTAACGTTGCAGACTCCCAACGCCTCTTTTATGTAATGCCTTTTATTGCCCTGTTCATGTGCAGTAATGGTCACAGCAATCAAAAATTTGACCTAATATGCTGAGGAAAAAAATGCTTCAGCAAGAACAATGATACATAAATTCACAGGTAGGTCTTCTCCTGCTAGGGTATTGGTGCCTGTAGGTTGGCAGGCTGCAGGGTCATCAGCTGTTTTGGAGCTGCTGGGCCACAGCACAATATCTGGACGCAATATCTGGTTTGTGGTAGTGAACTTAGAGGGGAACTGAAACTTCCTACCCAGGTCGACTCTCATGCTGCAGTCCTGGGTCACGAGCGATGGTCTCCGTAGCGCTCTCATAGCAGCCCTTACTCCACCTCGTCCTACTTGAACAAACCGGATATGCTGGTCCACTGGCAGAGTGCGCCCCCGCTCGTCTTCGGCTTCTGCCTGTCCAGAACCAGCTGTCTTGCAGCCTGATATGGTGGAGGCTTGCATTCATGGTGTTGCAAAAGGGGCAACATTCCTCCTTGGTCAGCCACAGGTGTAGATTCTTTGGACAGGGGAGGGAATCATACGTCACCAGAAAACTAAGCCTTTCCTGCGGGATCTTCCACAGGTCTTTCTTTTAACCATGCCCTCCCACGTCGTCCAGTCCCCCGGCATCCCTGAGCGACGGCCTTAACCTTAAGGTGCTCATTCTCCATGTTCGTCACCTCTGCCACAACCAACTCCTTCGTCTCTTTCCCGCTGGCCTTGGACCAGAACTTCGGAGCTTCTCCATACCCAAGGCCTACTCTTCCTGTCTGAGTTCTGCCAATGCAGCAGGCCCATCCAAACTTGCTTACCATGGATACTCGAATCTTGCATAGTTTTAGCAGCCACAATATCCTCTGGTATAATGTGGTGTAATAGCACCAGACCTTGAGATTTCCTGGGAGCTAGCACTGGTCGATCCTTGAGAGGCCATCAGTCAACTGCTTCCTCACGGCTTTGCCTGCTTGCTTGTCTGAGAGGTCTGCTTTATATCGTCTCCCCAGACTTTTGATGGACTGGTCGGCAAGAAGGGGGATCTTCTCCACATCGACAGCGAAGATGGTGCAGTCACTTCTTACTCCCTTCCGGAGAGGTTTGGCAGGTTTGATCTTCATCCTTGCCCAGGACATCAACTCGTCCATTCTCCTCAGCACCCTTGAAGTACAAGGACTGTTGGCTGAAGACTGGAAATGTAATTCATGAAGGCTCTCAGGGGGGGTAGTAATGGCACCATAACTCCCTCTGCCATCTGCCGTGCGAGAATTATTCCTTGCTGGATCGCTATACTGCCTCCTGATGTACTCCTCTAGCACCTCTCTAGTGAACTCCAATTTTCTGATTTTGGGGTTCTTGAAGTTGGCTTGCTCCTTCTCTTTCCTCTTCCATCTCATTCAAATGTGCTCAGCTCTTTGCAGATTGGATAATATCTGCCTGATCTCATTCCAGAGAGCTTTGAGATCCTCTTTCTCACTCTGGCTTGCTTTCCTCCAGCACTTGCGGAGTTCCCGCCACTGCTGGACCAGCTGCTAGATCTCTCTTTCTCTCTTGCCTGCCCTTCTGCCTTGGCATGGTGGACTTCTTACTGGTGATTTCTCTGAACCTGGATTCACGGTGGAGCATGTCTCAGAGGCAGTTGTGTCTGGATTCAACACTGAGGTCCGAATCCAATTTCTGCCAGGTTGCTGCCTTGCTGGAGTTCGGCCACTTGATATTACTCCTCCTCACTGGAGCCTTCTCCACAGTGCCTATTGGCTTCACCTTTCTGGAGGAATCCTGTGGGTCTTCACTGGTGACTGCAGTGCTGGCATTCCTTCTCCACAGGGCCTTCCCTCTCTTCTTACTGGCTTCCCTTCACAACAATGGGACCAAAGGCGCTGTGTTTTTTTTGTCCTGGCCTTTGGTCCCTCTTGTCTGATCCACCGTAGCAGTGCAAGGTTGCTGTGGAATGATCCTTCCACATTTTGTTCTTCCCTGATGGATTCGGAGGCCTCTTGCTGTGGTCCCCTTTTTCCACCCACATGCCCATAGGCTGTTCTCATTGTCCTTAAGTTTTCCTATTGATATTGTGTTGTCCGTCCATGTAGGCCCATCTTTCACCCCACCTTTCGAAGGTCCTATGGGGTGTCTTCTGTTTACTTTCTTCATGGTGACTTTTACGTGTCTCTGACAGAGACTAGTGGGTTGCATTACCAGCCGCCCACTCCCTATGCGCTCTTTCGTGCCACCAACCAGTCTTTTTTACCAGAAAAAAAATTCACAGGTAGGTCTTCTCCTGCTAGGGCACTGCTGCCTGACGCACCTCCTCCAGTGCCTGTGGGTTGACATGCTGCAGGGTCATCAGTGTGTGTGTGTATGTGT